>JAWPHD010018892.1:0-37966 GCA_037043455.1 Cyrtodaria siliqua
CTATAATTTTACTGAAGCTTTGTGCGTATATTAGTCAACAGATGAAACACAGTTAGTGTGTTTCTTGTTTCTTGCAAATATCTTGCAACTGAGTTCATTGATTACATGTATATGTGCGACTAAATGCATTAATGTAATATTTGAAACAGAAAAATAAAGCTTATTTTCTATTTATTTGATACTCAAATTTCGATTATAAACCAGACGGTTATATATAAATTTGTAACAAAAACCTACTGAACCAAAGGTAAAGACAGAAACCCAAAACTTACCGATGAAAGATTGTGAATGATGGCATTGTTTGAAGTACAAAAGCTTGGTGTACTATATCTAATTTCGTCATAGACATAATGCCGGACAAATTCACACTAACTCATGCGTACTGTAATAACATTATCTTGTCGTCTTGCATTAATTTTCGCTATCTAACACAGCTTTCCTTTAAGATATAAATAAACTTGCCAAAACTTAGTATGAATTCACTGCATGATATGTATAAGCCGAGAAAATTAAATGTATGATTAGAAGTAAATATACAGTTAAAAGTATATGTTATAAGTAGATGCGTTAGTTATAGAATATGAGTATTTTAATATGACTGTGTAGATGTTCACATCAATAGACAAAAAGGCGCATTACTTATCGTTCAAAAACAATGGGACAAATATCTCGAATTTGATTTATCTTGTGTTGAAACGTGGCTTTTTGATCAACTGTTAGATTAAAGCTTGATTTAATATTGTAACTTTTACAGCACTTAAATAAATCAACAAGCATGTCTATTAAGTTGAAAAAGGACCATATATAAGAGAAACCGATCAGACATTTTCTTTAAATTATGTAAGACCTTTTTGAGATAAAAGTTGTTGCAATCAATATGCTGTCAGTTTGAATTGATTGGAAATGCCTGTATATATGCACGCTTTATCTATATACACCAACATGTTTAAATAACACTAAACAGATTCCCACAGCTTTTGTGGTGGATATTTTTTTGCCATAATCCGAATATTATGGTTTTTGTTCAAAATTAAATTGAAACACTACTATTGTTAATTATTTATGTGTTCATGCAAACATACCAAGCCTGCATTCAGCAAGAATGTATGTTCATCCTGTTTCACCTGGCGAAAAGGACACTTATGTATCGCAATGACTCATAACTCGGTGATGTTTGCATTCATTTTACTTATCAAACATACAATTCATAGTTTCGAGGATTTAACAGTCTTGGAGATTAAGAGTCATGTTTCCAGATATCTGTACAAACACAAACACACCTAGCTTCAACGCAACTTGGACACGACTATCTTAATCAAGAGTGACCACTGATAACTGCTGACGTATCTATAGTTCAGAGTAAGGGTTTAAATCACCAGCAACAATAATAAATACAAGAACATTTATAGCGCTTGGAGATTGGAGAGTAAAATTCGAATTTTAATAATCAAAATCTGTTTGACGCCATAGCAATGCATATTCAATCAGCTAGCAATGCATACTCAATCAGCTAGCAATGCATACTCAATCAGCTAGCAATGCATACTCAATGTACACGCCAATGTACACGCCAATGTCCGCTTTCGATGTATAATTTCTCAGTATGTGATAGTTTAACCTAAGATATAGTTATAAAGTGAATATCAAACGTCGAATAAGAAATGTTGCATTCACAAAAGAGTTAACCCAAAAAGGTATATTAATGTCATACAATCCCTGTGGGTTGAAAAGTTATAATATTGATCGAATGAAGACCTTTTACGGTCGCCACAATTAGAAAGTGTAGTAGGTATACAAATGGAACAGGAAATGTAGTATCCACTGAAAACAGTCAAACAAAAACAGTCTTAACAATCAAACTAGGTCTGCAACTTCTCTTGTTTTATTATTGGATGGATATTGTAAACGAGTCTTGTTTCCTTGTCTACTTCATACGCTATATATGGAACATACTATAATAAGGGAGTAATTATCACATACAGTGACAAAGCAAAAACAAGGTCCAACATTAGACACCAAAGGTCTTAGCGTCATTACATAGTTTTTGCCTGTGAACATATCTCAGACAATCCGAGGCAAATGAGCGATGCAGATAACCCTTCATTCATTCACAGGTGTGTGTATACACACAGCGACAGCCAGCGATAACCTAGACATAGTTAGCAGGGACTCAAGTGGATACAAGTGACAAATTGGATGAAATAAGTGGACAAAACATCAGTAGTTGAGAACAGATACCCAGAGATGCCAGTATTACTGCGAAAGGATGTTTTGATATAGATAATCTGATGAGTCATTATGATGCTTAATTGTAGTGAATCATTCGAAATTGTTATTTTATTGGGCGATGTTAATCTCCTATAGAGACAACTGTGCTTTATCTTTATTGTGGATACATACATTTAAATGTTTTGAATTAATTATACTAAAGGAAAAAAGAAACGCAGCTCGGAATTTTCCGCTATATAATGTATATACTACACACTTAATTCCACGGAATATTTCAGAGAAAATCACAAGATGTTTTGTGAAAAAACACCAAAAAAACGTGGCAGCCAGTTAGAGAAAAGACTAAACTATGATGCTATAGATATTATTTAAAAGAAAAAAGAAAAAAGAAAGTACATTTTATTAAACGAAATTCCTAAATGTTGAACTTTTGCTTTGACAGTTTGAGCCGTACTGTTTTTAATTTAAAACGATTGCACAAGTTTACACCTAAGTTTGCTCACCTGCTTGAGCCAAATGGATACTCCGTCAATAATGAAATTTTTAAGCGATAATATTTGGTATGTTTTGTGTTGCTTTAATCTTTTTTCCGAAAGAAAAAATCTAATGTAGCCATGTACCATTCGATTTACAGCAGCATATATTACATACAATATATAGCGGACATTCCCGAGCTGCGTTTCTTTTAGTATAGGTATGGTCCATCACTAAAGGGTAAATAGAAACAAATAGAAACAAATGCAAATTTAGATGTGTGATTATTTGTTTTAGAAACAAATGCAAATTTAGATGTGTGATTATGTCTATATATAAGCGGTTGCAAAAACTAATAAAAAGAGGTGTTGCACTGTTAACGCAAAAATATAAGACAAATACCGCATTGATATCAACACAGTACCGTGTGTCTAAGAAATTATAGGTGTCTCCAATTATTTCATAATATAAAGTGTTAAATGTGTTTACACTAGCGCGTGGGGGAAGCAGAGGGTTATCTATATGTCCTGAATTGTTTGTTTTACCTAATACAGTCTCAAGAAAAGCCGTTTTCTTAAAATGTGTAACCATTAAGAGATTTATGTGTTTGCATTGAATTTTCATTTGAATGAAAAATATACCTGGGTCAAGATAGATGTTGTCATTTTTTGTGTTGGCGGATGACATAGTTCACTAATGTCTACTATATATCATTTTATACCTCCAGCGAAGAAAGGAAGAACACTAAACCGATAATAAGATAAGATGTATATGTAGATGGTGTTTCCTTCCAAATCATTTCAACAATTAAGTTAGATAAAAATATATGAAAATGATGTCTTGATAAACTATCAGAGTAAATGTGTATCAGCCGAATGTGTAACAGCATTTTCGCTGGTGACAGTCTTGTATGAGCCGAGTGACTGTAAAGAATTCCCTGCCTGCAGATGCTTAGCTCATGCATCACGACAAGTGGATGCTTATAAGGAACGCGTGGCGTTGAATTTATTATAACGCCACCGCCGCCCCCATCACCCACCAAAACACCCCAAAAATTAATAGTCATACCCATACCACTGATTCTATGTACGCCCCCATTTAATAAACAGACCGTAGATATTCATTTATGACGGTTAAATTGAACATGGTCAGTTTATTTACTAAACGACCCTTCGTGTGTATGTGTGCATAGGTTTATGGACATTATGATAATCTGTAAAATCTGCCAATGTCATTTCCAGCTGTTTTAATTTGTATATTAGTGAGGTCATAAATATATACTGGTGTTTATAATTTGTACAAAGCATTGTTGCAATCCTATAATTTAACACCTTTCAAACCTAAAACAATGGCGTGGGCTTAGCTTTAAATGTCTATTTGTGTAATGGATGATTTAACACATTAAGCGAAGACAAATTAGTCGAATCTTGTAGTCGTTGTAACTTTATTAAAGGACTGGATACTTAAATGTAGATAAGATCACTATACTTAAATCATGCGATAAGAGCGTGAATGATAAAAAACAGGCCTAATTAGGTAAATTGATTTAGAAAATACATTACTTGTACATAATTGGAAATATAATGAAAACTGTAAACCCACTTTCTTCTTTAATTACATGGTGTTAAGATAATGACTGACTACCCACACTAATATTGAGTTTCAAAAGAACCACTCATTACGTGGTACGAGTATTAACTTTCATACCCCATCCAACCCCTTATCCATGAAGCGAAAACGGGGCGTGAAATAAAATCTTAATTTCAGTTTAAAAAGTTGCATATTGTAAAATTAAACATTTAATATATCATTTTAAACAGGTTATCGCTTTTTTTTCAGTAAAAAAAGTCTTTAAACGTGTTTTATTGTTTAAATATCCGTTTTAAAATCCTGCTAATATAAGCTTTCCCCATCGCTTAATGGAATTAAGCCGAGACCGCGTAATGCATTTCTAGAGTTAATTGCATGCAATACAAAGTCACTTTTGTTTTCATATAAAGCAGCATAAGTATACAATGAGTATAAAAGCCGAACAGGAAAATTTAGTTTTCACAGAACATAGTCATCCAGAAACACGGCACAAACACCAGTCACAGAACAACGTCATCCAGAAACACGGCACAAACACCACTTGCAATGTTACTAAGAAGCAAGGCACGTGACATCACAAACACAAACGGGCTGACAATAAGGCTACCGCCTTGGAATGGTCAGTGGCAAAAAAAACGCTGGGCGTTTAAACCAGGTTCTAGGTTGCATCAAACCTCACTCTTCCCTATTGTCATCCAAATAAAACGGGACAGTGTAAATAAAGAAATCCCCGCCAGGTTCTATAAAAGTAGATATAAAAATCGAAAAGTAGCATTCAAGGACGACAGTCTTACAGTCGAGTACGATTAATAGAAACGTATCAGTTTCTAATTAAATACAAGACACTCCAAACAGCTATAGGGTATAGACATACTGAATAAGCGATGGAGCATATTTCGTACGTCCTTATAAAATGAGAGTGTGTAAGAAAACATAGGCAAAGCAATGAATGCATCTTACAAAGAACGTGGGTCGTGCATGCATTCTTTTCTTTAGCACAAACAATATACACGAACCCTAATTCAGTTTCTCTCTTGTTTGTGTTTGTTGCTTCCAAGGGATCCCCTTTGCAGTATTTATTGACATTCACACTAGCGTTTGTTTAGTGCTGTGTGGCGGCTATAAAAAGTCTACAAATCAGTCGTGTGATTACTTACTGGTCCTTTGGGATCTTCAAACCTATTATTTGTGGCTTTAAAATAGAATACCGCTTAAAAAGACGCCAGAATACTCTTGTCAGTATTTATAATGATATGCCTAATACAATTATAACATTATTGATTTCAAATAACTTAAGAATGACTTAATTCAGGTATCGCAAATACCGATGCCGCTACTGCCTGTCTTATTGAAATGCGATTGTTATATGTATAATGTTAGTGTCCTGATTGCTAGGCACTGCTTTGTCTGGAAAGTGTAAATACCAATAATGGTGTTCTGGCGGAAATGCCGTTGTAATTAAAAGATTTTCCTATATTCCAGATTCAATAATCAATAAATGGACTATCGCAGAAATACCATTAATAAAAAATGTGAAGTATGAAACAGGAAAAGTACAGGCAACATACACTATAAGTAAGTACAGGCAACAAGTACAGGCAACATACACTATAAGTAAGTACAGGCAACATACACTATAAGTAAGTACAGGCAACAAGTATAGGCAACATACACTATAAGTAAGTACAGGCAACATACACTATAAGTAAGTACAGGCAACATACACTATAAGTAAGTACAGGCAACATACACTATAAGTAAGTACAGGCAACATACACTATAAGTAAGTACAGGCAATATACACTATAAGTAATATGTATGATTTCAAAGTATTAGTGAGTTGTAAAGAGTTTACTTTCAAAATATAAAAGTAATTTAAGAACTCTCCTGCAACAAATAATACCAAAACCTGACTTGTATGGTGACGTGATTTACAAACTTGATAAGATCCTTGTCCATTATCAATTTCCTACCTTTTTTGTTTGTTGGGCATGTTCGAAGGTTTATCAAAAGAGGTTATCACCCTATCAGTTTGGGGTTGTGCGATGGTTTATTTTTGTCTTCAATATTGTCTTGTTGTGCCCTTGACAGTTTATTCTCTTGTCGCTCTGGCTTCTGCGAAATCATTAAATATTTGCTTTAAGGCTTTCTGTGCTTTTGATTTGTTCCCCTAAATACATGATTATATACCGCCATATGCACGCCATCTTCGGGATGGTTAAAATTCTGTACTATTGAGTTTATGAATATTGAGTTCTGCTCAACCCGGGGCTAGCGGGCTTGAGCGGTAGCAAGCATATTTCAATATCGTTCATGAACAGTCTCAACCAATCCGAGACTGCAATATTTCGTATTTATCGTGTTCGGCCGTTTCCAAAGGTTCACTCTCATACTTTTTTACTCATATTGCCTAGTACTGCTGCTTAGTTTGTCAGATGATATAGCCTGACGAGGTTATCGTTATTTACACTGTCCTGTTTAATCGGGATGACAGTAGGGTAAGAATGAGGTTGGGTGCACCCTAGAACCTGGTTTAACCCACAGTGGCCCCTTTTTTCACTGACCTTTCCAGTCCGGTGTCCCTATTGCCAACCCTTTTATGTTTGTGGTGTCGCATGTTCGCTTCTGTATATCCTTGTTGCTGCTAATTACTTTAAATGCGTGTTTTGGTTGATTGTGTTCTTTGAATGCTTCATTTCGTGTTTTACATTTATATACTACTCAAAATTTGCTAAGGATCACCTTTTTGCTATCTAAATTTCTTGCTGAAATAAATGGCATTATTTCTATTTTACATGAAATTATTTCGGGCAGTGTATGGTCATGTGACCTCATGACTTGATTCAACTTGTGGAATTGTTGAAGTATCAATGAAATTAATATCGTCATTGTAAATTAATTTCTAATAAAAGTATATGGAAGAATCAAAGTGATCCTTAACAAATTTTGAGTAGTATATGTACGTTATAGACCAGTTATACCTTAATATTTAACGCAAAATAAGGCATGCAGCATAGATCTATTTGAATTAAGTGTCGTTATTGTTGTCAGTGCATTTAGCTACTAGTTTCACATGGGTGTCCATAAGTGTTGGTTGACTGTGGTCCTTGAGCAATATTTCCTGTTCGACTTCTTTATCTACGTGTTTGTGCAGAGGTCGGTCAGCAAGCACAGTTATGCGCTTCGTGGTAAATACACGAGAAACAACAAAGCGATGAGCTATTTTATCAGTTTCTGTATGAATATGACATAAATCGGTGCATCTCTGGAGAACTACGTGGAACATCTCCATCAGACCAGCCGTAAAAATATATGATGGAACGCGAATCATCCCTGATTTGGGCGTCCAACGAAAGAGTGACCTAAGAGCAATGTATTACAACACAGTTGCTTGGAGCAGTAGTTGAATTAGCAATAGGGACATATGGCATGGTATTCTTTGAAACTCATATATGTATTGTTTTGATGCACGTCCATCGTCTTTTCCAACAGAAACTCGGCCATAGAACAAAAGTTTTTTTTTTATATTTATACTCACTTGCAACGGATCTACAGAACCGATTAATCTTTCCTTCGTTGTATAAGTGTTAGGCTACGTACAGCTATGTCCATGTTCTTGTTCTCGTCATATGGGTGTCAGAAAGGATGCAATTTACAATAAGTTACTGCCTTTCTGCATTTTAAAATGTCTGACCTAGTTTGCTAAATATGGATTTCTGACAGTAACACGGCATGTCAAGGGGTTGTTTTACAATCCTTGCTGTCGTGGCAGGTGACGCTTTGACTAATGCCGCTTTAAGGTGAATGTCTTGTTTTAAATCTTTAAATCGGTGATTACATTCACTTAGTTGCTCACTTGTAACGCCTGAACATGCACCACCGCTGTGAAATTATGCGCATACTTTCGTGCAAGGAATGTGAACGTGTTTCCACTTTATTTGCAACACGTGTATCGTGAAGTATAATTCAGTTATGTGTAATATGCATACAAGTTTGATTCTTCCTATATTATCTCACTCAGGCAGGTGATAATGCAACCATTAACATGCCCCTGGTGGTTACCTTGTTCGTTATCAGTTGTTAAACATAATCTACCGTTTTTATAAACAGTCGTTTTTTGGGGGGAATAAAATAAAATTACAAAAGGATCACGGCGGCTATTCTATCAATACAGCTATACCGTAAATACATTGTATGTGTTCCTTTAAGAAATATCTTTGTGTTAGCGATTTTCTTATTTATTTCTGGTTTCTCACCCGTAAGCTTTCTTTTGTAATCGAATGATAAATTGAATAATAAATGAAATTTGATTTTCAATTAGATAGATATTGCTTAGAGTGGCGATCGTACATCAATAGCGATGGATATATTGGTAAATCTATCAGGTAGTTGATCGGAGTGATTATACGACAAATGTGATCGTAGAGATTGTACTTCAAATGAGATCGCTGATACAGAGAGAATGGACAGGTTGACGGTGCTAGGGAACATGTCTAGGAGCTAGCGAACAGCTGTGAAAGGAAATTGGATAGGTGTCAGATCGTTATGGCAAAGACGAAGTGAATTGCAAATGTACTTTTATGTATTACGCTCATTTAGTTACAAAATCACGTTAATAAACGCTTACGGCTTGCTGATATGTTTATTTTAGCCAATTCAGTACAAAAGCGAAAATAGTTTAGAGTTTTTTTTATCAAGTCTAGCTCATATGTTTAACATAATTTATATAGCTACTGTAGCCCACTATCCAGCATTATGTAATACATGCAATGTCCTTTGTATTCGTTGTTGTTTAATCGTTGGCGTGAGTGTTAATAGTGCCGGACATATCTTCTTGGTGGTCCATGTCTGTTCTCACTGATCAAAACCTATGACTACAGTTTTTGACGAGAGATTTTACGACACTGATATCTACCGGATACCGATAGATTTTATTTTAATTCCGACTTCATTGAACAGTTCGACAAAGCATGCGATTCAATACGTTTTGCTGTGAAAGGTTGGTATTTACAAGCAATAAAATCCCACCTTAAGTGACTACTTTATTCGTTTTATACCATGCTTCTTCGCAATAAAATGGACATTTTCGTGATGTAATTCTGCTCATAATAGGGTATTGCCAAATGATTAGAGTAGAATTTCTTTTTGAAGAAATTTTTGAACTCGCTACGACACGAAAATGTGACTAAACAAAATTATGAAGATGGGTGTAATTTACCAACTATGTCAAATGTTGTAAAACAGAAATAAAACAGCAATAACCTTTCGCGGACGTGGGTGAACATATTTGTAATACATCCAAGGTCATGATCTATTCCCGAAGTATTGATTAATAGATTAAGGGGCTTGTAGCGTGTTTAGCACCTCAGCAACATGTATATAAAAACAATGCTGTTAAACATTAAACTCATTGCAGGTAGTTCTTCTTTGTTATCATTTTGAACGTTGGATGATCACCTCATATGTAAGTAATGTATACACCTCTCTTGACAATTATGGGTCATATGTTATGCTTAAGTTAAGGGGCATGCGTAGTGTTGCGCCATATATAGCTTCTATACCAGGTACCATCCCTTCCCCTCATACCCTTAGCGATTCTACAAAATGTTACTTATATGTTCCTGGTCACTCGATCACAGTCCTTAACCTGACCTGGTTTACACAGTTATCGGAGAAGTTCCTAGTGACTCGATCACAGCCTTAAACATGACCTGATATTCCATAGTTATCGGATAAGTTCCTAGTGACTCGATCACAGCCTTAAACATGACCTGATTTTCCATAGTTATCGGATAAGTTCCTAGTGACTCGATCACAGCCTTAAACATGACCTGATATTCCATAGTTATCGGATAAGTTCCTAGTGACTCGATCACAGCCTTAAACATGACCTGATATTCCATAGTTATCGGATAAGTTCCTAGTGACTCGATTACAGCCTTAAACATGACCTGATATTCCATAGTTATCGGATAAGTTCCTAGTGACTCGATCACAGCCTTAAACAGGAACTGATATTCCATAGTTATCGGAGAAGTTCCTAGTGACTCGATCACAGCCTTAAACATGACCTGATATTCCATAGTTATCAGAGAAGTTCCTAGTGACTCGATCACAGCCTTAAACATGAACTGATATTCCATAGTTATCGGATAAGTTCCTAGTGACTCGATCACAGCCTTAAACATGACCTGATATTCCATAGTTATCGGATAAGTTATTACTTGCAACTTAGCTACAGTCCTAAACCTGCCCTGGAGATAAGTTCCTTTAACTCAATCACTGTCCTAAGCCTGAACTGGTGATATGTTCCTACTGATGCGGTCACAGTCCTAAACATACCCTAGTGATAGGTTCCTCGTGACTTAATCTAAACATACCCTAGTGATAGGTTCCTAGTGATCCAATCACAGTCCTAAATATATACCCTAGTGATAGGTTCCTAGTGAATCAGTCACAGTCCTAAACTTAACCTGGTGACATGTTTCTACTGACTCGGTCACAGTCCAAAACGTGACCTTTTTCCATTGAGAACATTTCCTTAATCAAATTCATCGAAATGTTTATTTAATGTAAATGTTATGTTTAAGTAATGTACTAAGTGTTTCTAAATATGTTTAGTATATGTAAGGTCACGTACAGACTTTACAACACGCTGAAAAGGCAATCAGCAAGGGTCTGGTAGGTTATTCAGCTGAACTGGTAATTATTTCAGTTAGACATGGTCAGGAAAACGCTAATGGACTAGAATGTTATCAGTTTCCGAACGTTAAACAGTAGGCTGACATTTGCAGTGAAATGGTAATCACCATGGAGGTTGTGGTGGGCGAAAGTTAAGTGAATTGATCAAGGTGCATCAGGAATGTCCACGCTGTCTGCATGAGAAAAAGGTTTCGCCAAACGTTTGAGTTGGCTTGTTAGCTTCTGCATCTTTAAGTACACATTGAACACAAATGAATTTGGGGGAACTAGAGCATGGCGTATACAATAAATGTTTTATTTTACCCTCCACGATGTCATTGTCAATAAGTAATAAAAACAACATTACTTGGTGTACCGTGGTTTATCTACTATAGTTTATGGTAGTATTGTTTATCTGTCGGACTATTTCAGAGGCCATAAAGTCCAAGCTTGGTCAATGATTCTCCTTTAATAAGATTGCCTGGATACACAATTGACTGGAATATTCATTAAAAGTGTGAGTCATATTGCGCTAGCAGTCTAGCATTTATGACCATACCAGAAATGGACAGCTTATAAAACATGGTCAAGATATAGGACTGATGTGCGTATCTTCAAGACGAACTGAAGACAGTTTCACACTACACAGGCCCATGATAGGAATAAACATGAAAATCTCGTATTCTTAATCACAGTACTGGGACAAGGTAAACATGAGTAACACTAGTACTGAGGTAATGCAAACGCTATGCGAAAATGTCATTCCTTAATGTAACATGTTTTTTTGGTGTTTTTTTTTGGTGTTTTTTTTTGGTGTTTTTTTGTGTTTTTGTAAAGTAATAGCAAAATACGATCAGGTTATTTTAAACAATGCTTTATTTGAGTATGCTGAATACAACTATAACAGGGAATAATTTGATATGTTGACTGTTCAATGTCGAAGAGAGGTTTTACTTTAGTCAGGTTAGTTTCCCCAGAGTAGTATTTCGTGTAACGATGTTTTAAAACGTATGGTTTTTTGCTCACCAATAAATAGTATACCCTTGTGTGTGTTTAACGTCAAATTAAGGTATATTAAATGTATCAAATTAACACTGCACAAAGTTACTATACAAGCTAAAGATGATTAATACTACAACAATGGCGTGGTTAAGAATAAAAAAAAAAGCCAATACGAAACAATTGAAAAATGAGAAAAATGTATTTCCGTGTCTAATGTATCAATCTAGCAAAGGTTCACATAATAATGCATCAGTTCGGATCGTCCATAAACTTGACTGTGGCATTGTCTAGGTCGTGATGTATGGGTTTCTACGAAATAACCGCCGACCGGTGTCCGTATTCTATCGGTGTTTCATGTCATTCCGAGCATTTGATTAGCTTTTTTTTTTTATACATACACTACTGTATTGTTTCATTATACTGATTTATTTCGGTTTAATGAGCTTATTATGTGTTTTTTTTTTCTGTAGTGGTATTAGAGAACCATTTTTTCGTTTTTACTTCGTTTGTTAATGGTATTATACTTGCTCATGGCACTTGTACTTGCTCATGGCACCATTCCAAAAGTAATAGAAGACACGGTCGAGTTTCAGATGTGAATGCGGTCCAGTCTTCTCATCCAGTCATTAGAGAAGCCAGCTCTTCCAAAGACATTACAACATAGACACGGTTTCAAATACAGCGCATCTGCCATTCTGACTTAATAGAGACTTTGAAACCCAATAGAGAGTGATTTCGAAACGCTTGTCATTTAGTTGGGACGCCTTTTATCTTTATTTTTTGTCCATCGCGTGGTTACTAGAATGACATAATTTTAGACTTTAGGTAGATACTGTAAATAATGTAGGCGCCTCCAGGTCAACAACACAAGCATCTAGCTTTTACATCACGATGCCAGAAGGGATGGTGTCACATACGATGCTATGCAGGTCGATTGTGGGATTTCAGGATTGGCTGATAGTCGCTCTTCATGCAGTGTCATTGTGTCCTCGGTTAAGGTCAGTGCTGTGTAAAGGAAAAGGTGTGGTATATCAGCATTTAAACTGTCACCATCCCTGCTACTTGCTAGACGAGTGAGATCTCGTAGACGAGTGAGACCTCGTAGCATTTGCCGATAATTACTAAATGATATTGCCGCACTGCAACGACACAGTCAGTGTGGCCATATTCTTGTAATAGCAAAATTGTCTTCACTCTTTTGTATGTTAAAAATAAGGGTTTTGAACGAAAAGCGAAAATCATATGAAGGAATGGTATTTTATTAACTTGTTGACGAATCGGCGCATACCACATGCCGCTTTAAATCACGTTTGATGTACTATTTGATATACTTTGTGCACATTATTTTACGATCAATCTCATTTCGTAAGATGTTTTTTATGGATGAATACCACAATTTCACCAACGTTTGACTTACAATTTTGCAATTGTTTGATTATTGTAAACCCCGTATTGATGGCGCCATGTATGTATCTTGCGGTGTGTAGAAACGTCCATGGCTCAACAGTTATATAGGCGGTAAACGTCATAAACTATGAGAAGATAACTTTTTTCGATAGGGTAGACGGGCAATCTTGCCACATATGATTCTCATATGAAATGTTTCATATGAGAATCAGAAAAAAGGAGCAGTATATGATTTTCATATAATCAATGTTTTCATATGATTTGTATGTGAGTATTCATACGATTTTTATATGAAGATCATATGAGCATTATATGCTCCTACTTTCATATGATAATCATATGATAATCACGTGAAATCCTTTAATATGAAAATCATAGGAAGGGTATCATATGAGAATCATATGAAAGGAATCACCTGAATCAAATTCCATATGATATTCGTATGAGTCTCATTTGAGTTTCATATGCACCTCCTTCATATGACTTTTATATGTGGCGAGATTGCCTATGATATACTGGACATTCCTTATCGTACATACTATTGATTTACTAGTATAACGTAATTGTTAATGAGCTAAATACATTTAGTAAAACACTACAAATATCAAATGTCCAAAAGTCGCTTTGAAGGTGTTTTAATTGCAACTATGCTTGCGTTATACCCTATTACTTTAGATCGTTATGTACAATGCAAATTTGGTGGAATAAACTCATATCAGCCACAAATCGATCATCTGCAAATTACAATTTAACAAGCAAATTTAAGGACTGAGTACCTCTGAACAAAACAAAACATTGTAACCACCTTGCTTGAGCAGAACGAACCGTTTAATGGAACGCGCTCATTCATAGTTTGGACAGAGGATGACTGTTTCTGTTGCACAATGTGCTCCTTGATCATGCACAATTACTTGACTCGTATCTCGTCCTTTTGTCTTTAAATACAAACTTGTTGAATGGGTGCTCTTCGACTTGTGAATGAACGAAAAGTGTATATTAATGGCGTCTTGTCATTCGTTCATTTAAAGTAATAATAACTATAGAAACGTTTGGACGCTACAGGTGTTCTGATTGTAAAAACGGATCACGTGGTGATAAAAACGTCGTAAATGAGTTCAATTGATTTTAATGACCCTTCTCAATAGAACTGACTGTTTTTGCTAAATCATTTTTACGCTCAGGGCCATGTTTCGCGACAGTTATCTATCATTAAGGGGCTTCGACAATCCAATAATGATTCCCGGATTACAGCAGTTAGTTAGGGTGACAACAACAGACGCATGTGGCATGTTGACCGCGAAGAAATGTAGGAAATGACATAAATAAAACGGTTGTCAATACATTAAAAAACAAACAGACGACAAACAATAATCACGATGATTTGTTTTTTTGAATAGTTTTTACGTCATTTTAGCACATTTTAGCACATGTTAGCCATATATGACGGTCGATTTGTTTTATGGTAGAGGCAAACCATCCTATGTTTCCTGGGTAGAAACAGTACTGGATACCTCCCGCCATCCGTAAGAATGATCGCGATGAAGCACATTTCATTAACTGATTCGACACTCGTATAATACGTAATGACCTACAACTATCATTTTGACAAAACACATTACGTGGTCCCACCTTAGAAACCGCCATGAAACCCTGTTGTAAATGAATACACCTTGATACTATTATGATAAGTTGGAGGAGTTGAAGGAATAACATAAACTGTTGTTTTGTCAAACAGAGGTTGTGATCGTCCAATTTCTGTAGAAAGAACAAAAAAGCATATATATATATACGTTTTAATAGCTTTATAGCGTCATAGAGGTCTTGAAAAAATGTGCGTGTTGTCTATATACGCTAAGTTTATGTAAAGTTTAAAAAAAATCATTATAATACTTAGCTATACTGGGACATGTATATCGAAGTCAGGCAAAGGTGTCATGTCTGTGAATAACAAGTTAAATCGATGGTCGACACATAGTTCGAGTAATAAGAATTTCTGGAATAGGATTATTAAGCAGTTACTCAACACCAGAAGTCCTCTGAAGAATTTGTCTCAAATTATGGTATAGCTGTCGATGGTAACTCTTAGTTTCCAATCTGTCAAAACATCCATATTCGTTCAATAAAGGTTGGGTAATTAGATCATTACGAGCCTTTTGTCACGTCCAGATCTTGTTCATCTCAAGATGCTATCAGACTGATCACTTGTCATGTTCTATCCATGTCCTTTTGCCCAAGGAGATCAGCTGACCATAAGAGGTCAAGTTTTCAATTCAATTGACTGTCGCGAAAACCCAGCATATGCATACCCTCTAAGATTAAACACTTGCACAAGTTAAACAGCTCAGGTATTTGCCTACCTTCCTTCAGTGTTTCTTGGCTGATTTCATTCATGTTAATCTATTAAGTTTAAGATTAGAATTATGTTAAAGTATAACTATTGCTATGGGGCGTGCGTAACGATGCAGTGGTAATATTTTCTCGGACACCGCTTATTCAAACTGGCTTAGCTTACTGCTGTAACCTCTTTATTTGTTTAAAAGTTGTCGTCAACATTTACTTAAATAACACCACTCTTTCAAACTGGCTTAGCTTGCTGCGTTAATCAGATTTATTTGTTTAAATTATGTTACAGCTCTTACTTAAATAACACCACTCTTTCAAACTGGCTTAGCTTGCTGCGTTAACCTGATTTATTTGTTTAAATGATGTTACAGCTCTTACTTAAATAACACCACTCTTTCAAACTGGCTTAGCTTGCTGCGTTAACCTTATTTATTTGTTTAAATGATGTTACAGCTCTTACTTTGATCGACAAACTATTGATTTAGATAGCTGCTGTCTGATGTGATAAAACTGTAACCGATTTGTTAATGAAAGCATTGCAGCCATATATTTGGTATTTGTTATCTTGTTATCTAGTTCCATGCTTACATTGACCAGTAGAACTGCATGTACTTCTTGCTTCCACAGAGAACAGCCATGTAGCATGCCACTGGTAATGAAACTGAGTACAACATTGAAAAGCAACCGGTTAGAAATAAATGGCATTTGTGTTACTGTCACTTGACATGCATGAACAAAAGTAAATACCGAATGAAATCAATCGCACCGGTCAAGAAGGTGGGTGAACAGGTGAGAAAACAAATGACGTGTGTCCATTCTTAAACTGACCACCGTGTCAAAATGACCGCTGTAATTAGTTTATTTGATGTATGTGGGCGAGACATGATTCTGGTTGTCTGTTACATGAGACCAGCTTGTAAAGAAGACAGTGATGGGCAATTTGTAACATGTATACACATATTTCATGGATGTGATGATCGAAAATGGCACAGTTGCACTCATTAAGAAATCTATATTTACTGATATACGCTGACGATACTGTACTTTTTGTAGCTGGACCACATAGTTGTACAATGATTAATATGTTTTTTTACTGTATCTGACATTCGTTTTGTGAAATACATCATGTTTTAAGTGCCTGTTACATAATTTTATTATGTTGTTTTTATATGCTTGATAACTTGCCATAAAAACAAATAGGTCAGCATTGCTTCAGCGATTACATTACCTAAACATAGTTATTTACTATGTTAGGTCCTTTAAGATCAAGATGGTCATCATTGTCATATATTCTGATGAACAAATTCATAAAACATAACTGGGC
Organism: Cyrtodaria siliqua; assembly: GCA_037043455.1. Lineage (NCBI taxonomy): Eukaryota > Metazoa > Mollusca > Bivalvia > Adapedonta > Hiatellidae > Cyrtodaria > Cyrtodaria siliqua. The sequence goes on from JAWPHD010018892.1 coordinate 17,051, forward strand.
TGTTGTAGGTTTATAACATATTCACACTCGTTGCTCATAGCAGTCACGTGCAGCGTTTCAGAGTGTGATGAATTATTCAAGTGTTCTTGGTGACAGTTACATACATTTTAGCGCAGTTTTTTTTAAAATATATACATTCAACATTTTGTATTTAAAATGCATACCATTTACATAACGTGTTACTTCACCACTATCACGTATTAGTATGCCTGTTCTAGATTTTGTCTCCTTGAGCATCATCTGAGGTTGAACTTAATAATTAAATATTCAAGCCAAATCGACATCGCGTCATGATCAGATTTATTTTGACAGTCTCCATGCATTTTTAATAAACACTCTGAACTTCTACTTCCACCCACTCCACACTATGGTAGTAATGTACACATCTAATGTTTGCCTTCATCGACCTGGTTTAGTAAATATTTGGAATCTTGTTAGAAACCTATATAAATATAATAGATATTTTCGTCATACGTGATCCAAGCTTCACATGGGGTATATATAGTCTGTTTTATGGACAGTATTTGACCACTGTGTGTGTGTGCTTACACACACGGTCAAGCACACACACGGTCATGTGTACTTTCCCCACGTTTTATAACACCTACTGAATTGAGTTGACTTGGGTTTTAAGAGGCACAAATATAAAGAAAGGTTATATGGCGCCAACAGGAATGAACATTCCGGGACCACTCTCCATTTACATCTAGATAAAAACATGCAGAATGGGTCAAGAACCATCTAACCAGCAGAACCTCAGAGTTGCTGCAATTCTCTTGTAAAGACTCCATTTTTCGCTGGAGCCATGATCACCGTTTTCTGCCACCACCTCTGCCTGGATAATCAGTGGCCCTATTGTTGTCCGAGAACCACTGGGGTAACCGTAATATACATGTTTAGACAGTTTTTCATTTTTTATACTATATATACCATTAACGGCGAAATACATATTCATACATTGTCAAATGTAAAATGATTTAATTGAACATTAAATATTCGTTTCGTAATTGCCATCGTTGTCATATGAATGATCATATAGTTGCGAACTTGTTCCTCTATTACGTATATGATATAGTACATTACGTTTCGACCTGTTCCTAATTTCATACACACCATTGATAAGCACAGATTTTATTTAAACCATCAAACATCCTTTAAAAAGTATTATTTTTCACAAAAAAACATGACAGAAATGCAATTTCTTACAAAAGAAACCCGACCCTATCGTACAAAACTATTTTTACCCCCTAACGAATGAAAAAAGCGGATCTTTAATATCATATGGTCGGAGGAAAGTCATTTTTCACCATATAACACATGTAGCTTTTCGTCGCGTTAAGGATTGGCTAGTTAAATGTAATTTAAAATCTCAAGCTTTTCAAATCAAACACGCTCCGCTGCTCTTGTCATAGCGAGAATGACTAGAGAAGATCTGGGTAACACAATACGTGGGCTGTGAATGTATTAAATAAACCTCGACGAAAAGTAGATACGTAATATATCAAAAAGGGATTACTAATGCTTATGCTTGTCTCCGTTTTTGTCTGTTTTAGTATGTTTTTGTTTGTGTTGTATCTTTTTTATGATATCGTAAATATGACCACCATGCTCACAAATAAAAATGAGTAGGCAATGATATTTCATATTACAAAGGTCCGCAAGCAAAATTGTTTATCCACGGCGATAACTTCGAAGCATTTAATAGCTTATTATTCAAATACCTATAACAGAAGATCGACTTAATTTTCATACGTGACTTAGTCATTTTCGTATTTAATCAAGGTGTACGATCTAGGTGTAAGGTTTTGATAAAACGCTCGAACAAAAGGGAAAAGTATTCCTGGGCGGTATAATATCACTTTCTACCAAATTCGGTTGTTAATCAAATTATAACGTATCGCTGAGTTTCAAATCCACCATTACGTACGTGGTGAACAATTTAAGTAGATCTCTAATATATATTACAGAGGTTCGTAAACACATAATTTGATTTTATAAATTATTAATTAACATGCGTTAATAGTTTCACGGATTTGGTGCCGCAATTTGGTGTCTGTCTTAGATCATTAACAGTCACCAAACTTGGTGGACTGTATACAAATGAGGTTTTAGCTTAAAATCTCTTAGACACTTTACTTCATCTTGTTTCGCCAATGATCACATTTAACTCGATTCCAATGCCTTTGTATAGTATGGCGACACAATTTCAGCCAAGAAAGAGTGCTAATTGTTTCGTTTTTCAAGATTAAGACAACGTGCTATTAAAATATGTTAGCTTTTATAGTGCAGCTAAGTCAAATTAGTTATTAGTAAACAAAACAGTAAATTACGTTGGTAGACTATATTTAGTATTTTTATATCAATCCTTTCCTCGTAATGCTGTAATAATTGATGAGACTGTCTCTTCTCTGTAACTAATCACCAGTTAGCATGAACAAGTGAATGCTGTCTACCCTACTGCATACAGACGTATTAGTAACACATACTATACTAAGAATCACCTGAAAAGCTGGACATGGGTCAGTCTTGTTCTAACCCCACTAATGGAAATCAGACCAACTGGTCGGAATTGTCATCAAATGTATGTAATATGTCACATGGCTGTCAGCTTTATGTTAGCGCAATACTAAAACTATGCATTATTGTGTACTATACTATCACTAAACAGAAAGATTTGGATAGTAAAAAATGTATACATTTTGTGAATTTATTTTTAAACATTTTTTATGAACCAAAAAAAATATCTGGGCGCCATATCTATCTTTGTCCTCCGGGGGCATGTGTCACTTTGACCTTCTAGTGGGTGTCCCCTACCCCATCTCCCCCCTCGCTAATTTAGAGCTGAGTACTGAATACTCCTTCATTTTAGACCCGAGTACTGAATACTATTTAACATGAATTTCTTTATAAAGACTAACCAATTTGCTATTTATTCGTCTATTTTTATGAAGATGTGATATAAAAGGACATTTAAAACTGTATTAAAGGTTGTATCTCACCGTTTTGCTGTTTTGGGGTCAATCATGACGATTTTTGTAGATTTCAACAGTTATTTTTACATAGAAAACATAGTTTGAAGGCATGTACCTGTTTCTTATGCGTACTGAATACTAAATAATATAATTTGCGGGTACTGAATACTCTCTATACTCTGCCCTGAATACCGCGTACCAAAAGGGGAGTGGGGGTGGGGGGGGGGTGAAACATTCCCCTACTAGGACTCACAAATCGCTTTTTATTCGTATCACGCAAAATAACACACAAAAAAAATGTTTCCAAATTTACCAAAAAAAAACAAACTATACTTGAGCTGACGGAGTTACACCCACAAGCAAATTAAGGCTACTAATTATATCTACTAGTCTTTTACTTATTACCGTTATTTATAACTCACTAGATCCCCAGGAATGTCCGCGACAAAATCGATAGAGATGTCTGCAGAGGTATTAAAATTACAGAAATACTGAAAAGCTAATATATTCTCCAAGAACCGTATATATCTCTGGAATTCATAGAATCTGAAGCTTCTTTAATCTCTCGGAGACGCAGAGTTAAAGTAAATGTATACTTGGTTTAAACCAGGGACTCATATACATATATGTAATATAGACGGATCCTGGTTTAAACGTCATTCGAGAAATTTCACATGTCAAAAAAGTATTGGCAATAAATATGAAATAGGTAATTATATATAAAAAAAATAATAATAATAGAAACAAATATATTTATACATACCTGATGCCAATTTACTGGTAAATTCCTTATTTTCTACGATATAATCCAATCCGAGTGAAGAATCCATAACTGTTTTAACACATTCAACGCACGAAACTTGTAAAACAGCACTTAGAAAATCGGAAGATTGCCTTTTACATAATTGCTCCAAGCCTTCAAACAATAATTCCAATCCATCTTTATGTAAAAACTGTAATATCCATTCCGGGTCGTTTTTGGATTTATCAAGCTTTTTCTTTAGTGTAGTGTAAGTCTGAACGGAAGGCGCTCTAAGCAGTTCAATGATTCTCTCACTTTGGACGGCGATAGTAGCGCCATTGTCATTGGATAGTGAAGTAGAGCCGAACCAACCAATCGATTGTCGTCTTACAACTGTACCCCAACACTTTAATCCTCGGCGCGGAATATGTACAGGTGTATCGTCAAACACATCACGATTTAGATCGAGTTCACTGTCCGAAACGCTTTCATAATCCCCCATAGCTGCAGAGTCTGCTTCGTTATCGGGGATTTCACTCACGATTCTATAAAACAAAAGGTAGAACAACGTGTTATTGTATCAATAATTAGACTTGCTAGCTATATACACAAAACATTAATTTGATTAATAAGTCGTTTAAATATATATATGTGAAGGCAAAGTGTGACTGCTTATAAATCATTTACTTGTCCAAATTAGTCGTAAACATTCCTAAAGCAACGGAGCATTTTAAACTAACGATAAATGGGGTTTAGGGTGTTTTAACCCGCTGATCCGACTAAACTGCATGCGTTGGCAATGGTTAGTGAGATGAAGCGACCTTATGATATATATACTTTTTAAATTATAAGTCCCCCGGACATAAGAGCAGATCACTATAGATGAATTTTCATATTTCTTTTATCAGTCTTATCCAAATAAGCGGGGCAATACTAGCGTCATAGATGTTCATATTAAGATCATTTAAAAATGACAATTTTAATCGTTAAACAAACACAGTGCACCAGTGACTTTGATATTTCCTGTGTTCAGTACTTGACTACCGGTAAATGTGTCTATCATGTTGACCTTGTTTCAATCGGTATAAACTTGCACTTTTTGAGTTTTATAATTTGATCTACTGTCAAATTATGCTACTTGCGCGTATGTTTGCTTAAAGACTTTACCAGTTTTACATGCTAACCGAGTATGCACTGGCGTGGTCGAAGTTGATAGACAGTGTACCAAAGACGTGCTATGCTAGCAAACAGGCGCTATGCTACCAAACAGGTGCTAAACTACCAAACACGTGATATTATACCAAGCACGTGCTATGCTACCAAACACGTGCTAAAGACTTTACCAGTTTTACATGCTAACCGAGTATGCACTGGCGTGGTCGAAGTTGATAGACAGTGTACCAAGCAAGTGATATATGCTACCAAACACACGCTTTGCTAACAAACACGTGCTAAATTACCAAACACGTGATATAATAACAAGCACGTGCTAAAACGTGATATGATACCAAGTACGTACTATGCTACCGAACACGTGCTATGCTTCCAAACATGTAGTATACTACCAAACACGTGCTATGCTACAAAACACGTGCTATGTTACCAATAATGTGTTATGCTAACAATCACGTGATATGCTACCAAACACGTGCTATGTTAACAATCACATGTTCTGCTACCAACACGTGCTATGAAACCACGCATTTGCTATGGTAACAATCACGAGCTATGCTACCAAACACGTGATATTCTACCAAGCCCGTGACATGTTACCAACCATGTGCAATGCACGAAACACGTGCTATGCTACTAACCACATGATATTCTACCAAACACGTACTATGATACAAAACACGTGCTATGCTACCAAACACTTACTATGCTACCAAAAACGTGATATGGTACCAAACATATGATATGCTATCAAACACGTACTATGCTAACAATCACGTACTAGGCTACCACCAAGCAAGTGCTAGGCTATCAAACACGTACTATAATAACAATCGCGTGCTAAGCTTCCAAACACGTGCTATGCTACCAAACACGAACTATGCTAACATTCACGTGCTAGGCTACCACCAAGCATGTGCTGTGTTATCAAGCACGTGCTATTCTACCAAACACTTATTATGATAACAATCACGTGCTATGCTACCAAGCCTGTGCTATGCTACTAAACACGTGATATGCTACCAAACATGTACTATGATAGCAATCACGTGCTAGGCTACCAAGCATGTGTTATGCTACCAAACACTTGCTATACTGCTGGCTGCCTTATGTATTGGGGTATATATTGGTAACGGGGATATAATTTCCATCTTGCATCGACGTAGTGTTTTGCATGTATATTTCCAACATAATGAAAGGTGTCGCATAACACGTTAGAGAAGTGTCGGGTCTCTCGTGGATATCCATACAAAATATGTCGGCTTATAGAAATGATTTGTATTTAAGTTTTGTTATTAGAGACATTATATCATAATATAAATACCATGCTTCGCTAGTCATTCAGGAGCAATTGGCGATGACTTGGTACCTGTTCAAATATCAAGTGTTGCTACATGTTTCAAAGGTCTACATACGAAGAATGAACTTAACTTTAAGCAAACGTTGTTTGGGTTTAAGGAAACTGAAGACAGCATCGAACATATCTTTATATGAGTAATTACTAACGAAAATGTCCTATTATAAGTTCTTCTTCAAAACAAAGATTTAGCTGCCAGGCAACGATACTTTTGTTGCTATTTCACCATAAGTATGTTTTATATTACGGCATTTCTTACAAATAAATATTTAGTGTTTACTTTACTTTTTAATCCAACCATTTATTCATGAAGATTTCTCAATGGTGAAGATTTCTCTTCATAGCCTCTATCCTATACAGAAGCAACACTGATGGAATACTGATCGTAGAGGTAACAAGAGCTGTCGGAGAACAGCGCAGCTCGACTATTCGATTTTTCAGAGAATAATTAATTGTATGGCTAGTATATACCATCAGAAAACAAGGGTAAAACCATGTGGGGTGGCCTCCGCCCCCCCTACCCCCCCCCCCCCCAAACCCACACCCACACTCGAAACTGGAATATTTTTTATTTTTTTATTTAATTTTTATTACTTTTTTACATATTTGTGTGTTGTTTTGGTCAATTCTTACACATAGCTTCTTATATATATATGTTGCCTCCCCCACCTCGCCTTCCCACCCCACCCACCCTACTCGAAACTCAGTTTTTTGTATTTTTTTTTTTACATATTTCTGTGTTGTTTTGGTCAATTCTTACACATATAGATATGTTGGCCTCCCCCTCAACAGCCCTCCCCCATCCCCCCCATCCCACTCGAAACTCATTTTTTTGTAATTTCTTTACACATATAGCTATGTTGAAATGTTGGATGCGCTATACAAGCCCCATCCCCAAATTGACTAAAACAACACAGAAATATGTAAAAAAAACAAAAAAAAACACATTTTGATTGGGTGTGTGGGGTGGGGGAGAGGCTGGGGTTGGTGGGGGGGGGGGGGGGTGGTGGTGGAGGGCAACTTATTTATGTAAGAAGCTATGTAAAAATTGACCAAAACAACTCAGAAATATATGTAAAAAAAAAAAAAAAAAAAAAAATCCAGTTTCGAGCGTGGGTGGGGGGGGGGGGGAATTATTGGGTGTGGGGGTGGCGTTGTTTCAAATGGGTACCGGGGGGCAACACATATGTGTAAGAATTGACTAAAACAACACAGAAATATGTAAAAAAATAAAAAAAAGTGTGGAGGGGTTGGGGGTGGAGGGAGTGGGGGCGGGGGTGGAGGAGGGTGCCCATGCCCCAATATGGGTAAAGTATGAATAAGACGCAAAATGCTATAAGAAATACCAAACCAAAATTATAGATATATACAACAGGTTACATGCAAACCTAGATCTGCCTTTATTGCACATTTTATGGGCCATCACAATTTGGGTTCCATGGGAGTCCAGAATTTGCAGAAGACAAAATTACTTACCCAGCCCTTTAAAACATACTATAAGGAAACCAATGCCCAAATTTAGTTCAGCTAGGACAAGCAATTTCAGAGATATGGACCTGTAAACCCAGCTTACGCGCAAAATTTGATGTGAAACAGACACATTTTAAGGGCTATCATAATTTGGGTTCCAGAGGAGCCCAGGGTTACAGGAACCAACTTACTTAGGCAGCCCTTAAGATAATGCTATAAGGAAGCTAATGGCCAAATTTGGTTGTGCCAGGGTAAGAAATATAAGAGATATAGACTGGTAAACAGAGCTTACACGCAAAATTTTATGTGAAATGGGACACATTTTATTGGCTATCATAATTTGGGTTCCATGGGAGCCCATGGGTTACAGGAACCAAAATTGCTTATGCATCCCTTAAGATAATGCTATAAGGAAGCCCATGGCCAGATTTGGTTGTGCTAGGATAAGAAATGTAAGAGATATAGACTTGTAAACACAGCTTACACGCAAACCTTGATGTGGGACGCCGACGCCGACGCTGGGGGTGATTACATAAGCTCTCTTATTCTTCGAAAAGTCGAGCTAAAAAGGGGATTTAAAAACGTTGCTATGCCAAACAAACAAAAAAGGGTAATTTAATAGTAAATGAGTTAAATGAGTATTCTGGCATATTCATGTATTCATGGCACGCTTATGAAAAATAATACCACATAAGTTTATTGTTCAATCATCGGGATTTTGTGAAAACTGAAACTTTAGGCAAATATAACACATAATAAGAAAATAAATAATAACAATGATGTCTCAATGTAGCGACGAATGTCGTTTTATTGAACCGATAATCGAACTGTTAAATAATGGCACTTCTTTGCCTAGCAACAGAGTGCCATATTATCACCATGGAACTAATAACAAACAGATTGGAAACCAAGCAATTGACGTAGCGAAACTTTCCTTCGAACTCCTTTTTTGCTTAAAGGTTTATCACCACTAATTCGAACTTTCTTACATGTCTTGTGACCCCACATTTTCTGGTGGTTTTTCAAGTGGGAAATTAGTTTTCTATATGAACATTACACTGCTGCAGTATCCATACTTGAGTTGAATTTGCAGCAAATCATTAGTATGTGACACTTTAACTTTGGTGTCTTTGGGGAAATAATTAGTGGTTTCATACCTAAAATGATAAAGAAAGGATAATACGATCATTAGAAATAGAAATACATTTGTGATGACGTTTGATATCAATAAGACGTATATGCATAAAACCCTGCATGACATGTTGTTTAAAGCCGGGCAATATTTTTTGGAATTCCCGCACTGTCATCTGAAATGTAGATACATTTCACAGTTTCCTATTTATGTGGTATAAGATCTATGACTATCACAGGGTAGTATGAGTTGGCACATATTGTCAACATTTCATTTTATCAGTCCACTGTTATTGAATTATTGAATGCATATGCCACAGTCGTTTTGTGTGTGTTGTTGCTTTAGACATGTTATATAACTGTATTATATATGTCCATGCTATTTCTGATGAACGTTTCGCTTTGGCACCAGAAATTAAAGTTGAAAATCAAGAAGCTTCTTCGATACGATTTTTCTGAAAATACTGGAGGTATAAAGCACGAATGCTGTCAGAAAATATATCGGTAGTGAAACTCATGTTACGATTATAATTGATTTATCAGCGACGTATCTGATACATACATCATTATCATCCGCGTTTCATTGACGAAACTACCAATATGATAAGCCATTGATTGATGATGCCAACCGGTGCCGCGATATTCAAACTGCGGTGCCGAGATATTCCGACTGAGTGCTATCATGTCCGGGGGGTTCCGCATGATTTTAGGAAGGTAATTTACTTTCTCCATCTCTCCGATGATGGACGTTTACAGGGTAGAGATAAAGTTTAAACGTCTATTTAAGATTACAGGTAATGTGTCTGTGTTTTAATTAAACGATAAACTAGAACACCAACAACTAGAAGAAGAAAAAAGCAATTTTGCAAAGTGCAGATGTGTTTATCTACCAATTTGAACCGATTTATCGTCTATTTAAATGATTGAATGACTTTTATGTTTTAAAAAAATGCGATAATCATGGTAATGGAAATCGTATCCTAGTCTTGTTTAAGTATACACTTGTAGGAAAACAGGCAATGCTATAGTTGTAGCAAACATACAACTCATTCGGGATAGCATTTGGATTAGAGAAGTCAAGATGATGTTCCTTGGTGCACACATATAAATTAATGTTAGCAAAAACAGTTCTTATCTGCTTACATAGTGTGCAATGGTATGCAGTATTATAGCAGGACCCTATAGGCAAATTCACATGGCGGCCAAAATGAGCGTGCAATGGCCGAAGTGTTCCGAATGCCGAGTAAACGACAAGAGTTTGATGCACTTCAGATGGAGACGGAGCCCTTTCATTTGTTACCCCAGGTTATTGGAAGAGCAGTAGAAAAATAGTAGCCAGCTTAACAGAATGCGATTACTGTTGCAAAAATGTAGCAATCGTAACATCTCGAGGGTTACCAGAGATCGCGTTTGGATGAAACGTGAGCCTCAATACAATAAATGAACATAGATGGAAAACATAGATACCGAGTGAATTGAACATTGTGAATAGTATATTGTCTTTAGCGGTGAAAAAAGCGCTCCGATAATCAATATATGAAAATAATAATATAATTGACCGGATACTGCGTTTATTCCAAAGACATCAAAAACTGTCCACATTTGGTATAGCATAAAGATCAAACGTGTTGAAGGAATTAACATGGAATTCATTGCTCGCCTCCTAATCTATGCGCTAATGCCCTCTTCGATTTGCCATTCAATTCCAGAATCGACACCCGCTATTCAGCAGCTTATGGGATATGTGCGATATTCGATGATTACGACCAATGATTGCGATTGTATCAAAGCCATAGCGGAATAATAACAATTTGGACGGGTTCTACAATAGACGATATATGACCGGGGTAGGTATAATTACTCGGTAGATTCGAGTGGGATAACGTAAATAGGAGGGATTTACAGCTTAAAGACGGATCGGCAATAACACCTGGGTTAGGACATGTGCGGTCCGACTTATTTGGACACTTGCTTTAAATCGGAATATCATAATTGATAAACAGCGAGATCGGATGGCCATTAGGGTTATTATGATAAAGCTTTATCTCAGTTACTACTATACGAGTACATCTGGTTTTCTAATTAAGATGTCGCAAGGGGAGATCCATAAGATGGTGTTTGTTGAATTAGCAATTAATTATGGCAACTTCAAAGGAGATTTGTTTGCTTAATTGTAATTAAATATAAATCTTTCGCTAACAGTACTTTGTAGATACAATAACGATAAGGGTGTTATCACAGCAAACAGAAATGAATTGCAGATATGAAAAGAAAATGGTGACCTAGTAAGAATAGTTAATACGAGATCTGAGCGTCACTAATGCACTGTAAGGTATGTTAGAACTAAGCATTGTGATTTACAGAACTAAGCAGTGATGAGGTTTACAGAACTAAACAGTGATGATGTTTACAGAACTAAGCAGTGATGAGGTTTACAGAACTAAGCAGTGATGAGGTTTACAGAACTAAGAATGTGATTTACCAATCATAAACAGAAACAGCGTCACTTCCTCTAAAAGCTACTGGTTATAGAAAATGTCGTTGTTGTTGTTATTTCTAAGGTTTAAAGACCGTCCGCCAACTAAAGCGCCTGGAGAACCCTGGCGCTATGGGCGCAATCGAGTCTGGTCTGTTATAGAAAATGTCTATATTTCCTACGAAATCTACAAGAAAAAGAATTTACTCTAGCAGGGCTGTAGATAATGGTTGAGTGCGATGAGTATTTACTCATCCACAGACCTAATAACAAATAGATTGGACACTATGAAAATTGTGTAAATTTCAGTGGCACAGTTCGAAAATTTCACAAAATATTTCCCAACACACATATCATGAAGAGTTTTATAGATACAAGTTTCATTCAAGCCAAATACCATCACAAATTTAATTTTCTTTCCAATGATAGTATTTTGTTTTCTCTTACATTGAGAGCAAAAAAGAAGTTTGATGGAAACTTTGACTATGTCAAAACATAGATTTTTAAGAGAAAATCGAAAAATGATGACATTTTAAACTTTAAACATTTTTTTATACAATTTCTTATTTTGAAAATAAACATAAATCATTATATACCATTTTACTATTCACTATGAATCTTTTGGATGTATTCTCATCAAAATCGGTGAATAACTGAGAGAGAAGATAGAAGGAAAAGTTAAGGTGCCACCTGATATTTTGGTTACTTCATTGGTTAAGATAGGAATAGGAAGTTTCCTATCTGTTTATTAATATGTCTGTGACTCATCAGATTCAAAACGAATAACTAACAAGTAAGGCATTCACAGTATACAACAAGTTTCAACAGTCCATGCTTCCAAAATGGATGTCACGTCAATCCATTTAATATATTTTAAAAGAAACAACCATTCTGATTAAACGGATGTTAAGTAAAACGAAACACGGTATGGCCTTCTTAATAGTTGTATTAGACTCATGTTCATAATGGTAAATACGGAATAAATTGTTCCACAGGACAATGAATACACATATAATGCTGATGATTTTTAAAAGTTTAGAGTAGATGAGGAATGATACTCACAATTAAAATGTATGAGTAAAATACAATACACAAATACTCAGCTTATCTACACTCTGCTCAAGCAAATATTTCAAGGCATGTTAAACATTTCAGCAGTGTTATGAAATGCGTTCTTATGATCGTGAACCATGCAGAGACTAATTTAGCAAACTGCGTGGTAAAATGTAGCTATTTGGCGTATTTAATGTTGATATGAGTCCTATTTGTTCTTAAGTCGTATATTTTGATATTATAATTCAATGCATTCCAAGTTCGCCATTATATTTTGACCCAGTTTAAATACTGAATGACTGTAAGTCATCATGGTCTGATGGTCTCAAAATGGTCTGTGGTCGAACATCAAAGTTGATAATATACTTTAACTTTCTAGATACGTTTAAGATTGTGACATGACAGAAGACCAGTCAACAGATAACAGTCGTCAACTTCCGGACATCACACCATATGGAAGGGATATCACAAATACTGGAGGCAATTCAAACTAACACCTTAGGTTAAAGAATGTCAAGAAACAGTGTCAATTAATTGGGAAAAGGGTTGTTACATTGTTAACAGGCGGTAACGAGTTATCATGTGCGAACTATTGAGACCGATTCATTGGGGTTTGCTGCAACCAGAGATGCGCAACGGCGAAGTGTGATTAAGTTCGATGGCAATTTTGTAGATTTTACCTGAAAGGTGCATATTATTTTGTTAATGTGGTGCTTAAACTCGTGTGCATTACACTAACACCCAAGTGGGCCATAGCTTTGTTATAAGCGCGAGTTTCGCCTTACATCTGCAGGAGAATGTTTTTAAAGGGAAACATTCCGTAAAAATTTAAATATAAATTGTTTAAAGGATACCTGGTAAATATCAAATTATTATGGAATTGAGCATTTATATTTACATCAAGGCTATGGAAATCGAACACAAATGCATATTTTTAAATACTGTGACTGTATTTTGAGTTTTGAGTAGTTCTTATATTCACGTGTGCCAGTTATATGTTGATTTGTGTATATTTTGACTGTATTTTGTAATATGTATGCATATTTTTCTATGCTTGGAGTAAATAAAGATCTACTACCATTGTTGTTTTAACGATTTTTAAAAATAATAATGAACGAGCCATATACCGGCCTCTTTTGATAAGGCTGAAAAAGGCCTTGTTTCTGCTAACTCAACTGTGAATCTTGTTAAACGATAATGAATTAAACCCCTTATGCGAGTACAATGGAGAATAAAACATTTATGGTAAAACAACACATTGCTTTGTTGTTATTGTTGTTTTTTCCTTGATTGTGACACACCCGTTTTAGGGTTTGTCTGGAAGCCAAATACTTTAGGTTTATTGTTGGTGTTTTGATGATCCAGTATTACGTACAGCTATATAGACTGGATTACGGTATTAGCGATTCACGCCTCATGTTCTTCATTAATAATCCACCTTCCCTAAACCAGTCTAATCTTTATCAAACGTCTATGTTTATTCAATATTAATGACATAGTTTTCACCTATTAAATAATTATTGGCAATATTGAAGGAATTTTAATCGCGATTAAACGCCTTTAGATGAAAAGAATTTCGGATTTATAGCATAATTTTATATACATTCCTGAATTACAAAAACAAAACGAATGGTCAGCTTCTTTTAAAGAGTTAGTGTAAAGTGTTTAAATAAAAACACCATTCATGAGCGTTCTTGAATAAGCCTTCTTTACTAAAATATCAGGGTGAAGTCGATCAACTCGAAAACGAAATATCTTCATGACGACATATCTGCTGTACCAAAATGTCATGGTGAAATCGATCAACTCGGGTGAAATCGATCAACTCGAGGACGACATATCTTCTGTACCAATATGTCAGGGTGAAATCTATCAACTCGAGGACGACATATCTTCATTATCAATATGTCAGGGTGAAATAAATCAACTCGAGGACGACATATCTTCGTGCGAATATTTCAGGGTGAAATCGATCAACTCGAGGACGACATACCTTCTGTATCAATAGGATGAAATCGATCAACTCGAGAACGACATATTTTCGTGCGAATATTTCAGGGTGAAATCGATCAACTCGAGGACGACATACCTTCTGTATCAATATGTCAGGATGAAATCTATCAACTCGAGGACGTCATATCTTCGTGCGAATATTTCAGGGTGAAATGGATAAACTCGAGGACGACATATCTTCTGTATCAATATGTCAGGATGAAATCGATCAACTCGAGGACGACATATATTCTGGGCCAACATGTCAGGATGAAATCGATCAACTCGAGGACGACATATCTTCGTGCGAATATTTCAGGGTGAAATCGATCAACTCGAGGACGACATACCTTCTGTATCAATATGTCCGGATGAAATCGATCAACTCGAGGACGACATATCTTCGTGCGAATATTTCAGGGTGAAATCGATCAGCTCGAGGACGACATACCTTCTGTATCAATATGTCAGGATGAAATCGATCAACTCGAGGACGACACATCTTCTGTGCCAATATGTCAGGATGAAATCGATCAACTCGAGGACGACATATATTCTGTATCAACATGTCATGGTGAATTCGACCAACTCGAGGACGACATTTCTTCTGTACCAATATGTCAGGGTGAACATATATGAGACACCATATCGTGTATTCCCATAATATATATGTGTTTAAGAATGCATTTCCAATATAATAGGCTCCGTGTGGTTCCCGTGCAAGAATAGGGTCATTGCTTATCCAGGCAGGTGGGGTGTGGGGAGGGGGGTGGTGGGTGAGGGGTGGGGGGTGGGGAGGGGAGTTCAACCGAATTCATATTCATTGTGTCAATTTTTGCCATGTTCATTAACAGTCTTAATAATCACCACGGTGTTAGATGCTGCTTGAGTGTTTGCAGAAAACAACGATCGTGGCTTCAATGAAAAATGGAGTGTTCACAATAGATTAGCAGCAACTTTGCAGTTCCGCAGATGAGAAGTTCTAGCCCCAGTCTGCCTTTGTTTATCTCTAAATGTAAATGGAAAAAGGACATGGAATGCTCATTCCGAATGGCGTCATATAACCTTTTTTTGTGTTGGTGCGCCGTAAAAAATACAAAACATTTTAACTCAACTCAACTCATTATAGCAGACTCTAATATGGCAAATCGATAAATTCAAGGACGACATATCTTCTGTACCAAAATGTCAGACCGACATATCTTCTGTACCAAAATGTCAGGACGACATATCTTCTGTACCAAAATGTCAGGACGACATATCTTCTGTACCAAAAAGTCAGGCCGACATATCTTCTGCACGGAAATGTACTCATCCAACTTAAATCATGTATACGTACATTGACTAAACTATATGCCACATTTATAAAGATAGCATCAGCCAGTTTCAGCTTAATTAATTTAGTTATTATGTATTTATGCAATTTACGTAAATAATTTGCATAACAATTTGAAGGTGCGGTATCCAAGTAGCGTTATATAATGGATTGCATTAGATATAGGTATGTAACATAAGTGTAGTAAGTTTTATTTATATCACTTTAATGTGTTATGTTACTCCGACACTTTAACTGAGAGAGAAAATCTCGTTTACAAACACGGATGTTTTTAGAAATAAAATATTGGTTTATGAAATTATCATTATCAAGTGGAATATCCTTCATTGACTTGACCAATGGTCAGACCGACGTGTTAATTTTTCAGGCCAATCTAATGCAACATGTCAACAAATCTTTTCCTGCGTATCTTCTAGATAAACAAATTTAATTGTTGATCTTTTTGGTGGGTTACACTTATACGAGTACTTTTGGGTTGGTTTAATCCTATTTAAAAACAGACTTAATGCAATTATAAATATGTACGCCAAGAAAGGTTAAACCCACTGTAAACAAAAGCGATAATTTTGAAGGTGTTTATCCTATAAAAGGGTTAAATGTGGCTTTATTTAGTGATGTAAACATTCAATGAACTTGAAAAAAATTAACAGATTCAACAAATGAGTCGAAACGTATATTTTAACAGCTACACAAAAGCTAGTTGATGATTCGGCATTTATGTAATGAAGTATTTTTACGCTTGTTTCAGCTTTTATTTTACTATTAACACTTTGTTTTGATATCAAGAATCTGATTTCCTTTTAAGTCGAATTTATTCATCCTTAATTTATTGACATCAATAATTCGATATCATGTCCTCCAATTCTTCAATTGATATCAAGAATCATTTTGTTCTTTAATTTTATGCAATTTATGAAACAATTTGTAGGAAATTTCAGTTCTTAATTTTTGATATCAACAAATGAATTCTTCACATCACAGACCTAATAACAAATATATTGGACACTGAGAAAATTATCTAAATTTCACGTGGCACAGTGCGAAAATTTCACAAAATATTTCTCAAATTTAAACACACATATCCTGAAGAGTTTTATAGATACAAGTTTCATTCATGCCAAATCCCATCACAAATTTAATTTTCTTTCCAATGATAGATACTATTTTGCTTTCTCTTACATTTAGAGTAAAAAAGGAGTTTGACGGAAACTTTGACTATGTCAAAACCTTGATTTTTAAAAGAAAATCGAAAAACTATAAACATCTTTTTATACAATTTCTTATTTTCAAAATAATCATAAATTATTATAATCCCATTTCGCTAACTTTGCCAAAATGACTTGGGTATAGATAAAGATTTGTGTGCGAAGTTCCATGAACATAGGTCAAATACTGTTCAAGTTATGGCCAAGGTTAGGTTGCCGGTTAAAGTGTGACGGACGACGACGGATGACGACGGACGGACGACGGACAAAGTGATCCCTAAGTGTCTGCCATGCTATGCAGGTGACACAAAACTGAATTATTGAAATCATAATCATCAGGGACTGTAGATTGACGATATATACCGAAAAGTTCCTGTAATCATGAAATACTAAGCAATAGTTAAACAGCGCCATATAGACACATTGCCGTTATAGTAATAGTAATAGTCGTGATAGTTTTGCAATTGATTTATTGTTTTAGAGTTACAAATTAAGGGGTTGGTGCACTATTTCAAACAATGTTTATTTCAAAGGGCTCTGAAAAACCTGAAAAAAATATTTTTTATTAAAAAATAAAGGAGGTATGATCTAATGAAAATTTGGAAATAAACAGAAATGGAGACGGCGGCCATCTTTGAACGATGACGTCATCGCGCCTTGTTTACCATATATAAAATACTGATTAAATGTCTTTCAAAGCAAAGAAAATCACTGGAAATGAAAAACAAGAGCTGTCGGAGAACAGCGCAGCTCGACTATTCGATTTTTCGGAGAATAATAAATTTATAGGTAGTATATACCATCAGAAAACAAGGCTACAACAATGTCGGGTGGGGTTGGGAGCACAACATAACTATGTGTAAGAATTACCAAAACTACACAGAAATATGTAAAAAAAAATCGAGTTTTGAGTGGGGTGCGGGGTGGGGGTGGGAGAGAGGCGGGGGTGGATGGTGGGGGAGTGGGGGTGGTGAGGGCAACATATATGTGTAAGAAGCTATGTAATAATCCACCAAAACAACAGAAAAATATGAAGAAGGGGCAACATATATGTGTAAGAATTGACAAAAGCAACACAGAAATATGTAAAAAAATATATATAGTTTCAAGTGCGGGTGGGGTGGGGGAGCGGGGGGGAGAAGCGGGAGTGTGTTGGTGGCGGGGTGGAGGGTGCAACATATATGTGTAAGAATTGACTAAAAAAACAAAGACATATTTAAAAAAAAAAAAAAAAAAGTTTCAAGTGTGTGTGTGTATGGGGGGGGGGGGGGGGGTGGGGGGGGGGGTGGGGAAAGGAAGGTTGCAACATATATGTGTAAGAAATAACTAAAACAACACAGAAATGTGTAAAAAAAATAAAAAAAATTCAAGTGTTGGGCGTGATGGGGTAAGAGGCGGGGGTGGGGGGGGGGGGGGGGGGGGGGGGGTTGCAACATACATGTGTAAGAATTGACAAAAGCAACACAGAAATATGTAAAAAAAAATAAAAAGTTTCAAGTCTGGGGCGGGGTGTGTGTGTGTGTGGGGGGGGGGGGATGGGGTGAGAGGCGGTGGGTGGGGGGGGGGTGGAGCTGGGAGGGCTGCAACATATATGTTTAAGAATTGACTAAAACAACACAGAAATATGTAAAACAAAATAAATAACAATGCAAGTGTGGGGCGTGGTGGGTGGGGTGATGGGGTGAGAGGTGGGGGGGTGGTGGGGGGGGGGGTGGTGGGGGGGGGGGCGAGGGGCGGGTTGCAACATACATGTGTAACAATTGACAAAAGCAACACAGAAATATGTATTAAAAAAATAATTCAAGTCTGCGGCGGGGTGGGGGGTGGGTGATAGGGTGAGAGGCGTGGGGGGGGGGGGCGGCGGGGGGGGTTGCAACATATATGTGTAAGAATTGACTAAAACAACACAGAAATATGTAAAAAAAAATAAAAAAGTGTGGATGGGAGTGGAGGCGGGGGTAGAGATGGGGGGGGGGGGGGGGGGGAGGAGGGAGCCCATGCCCCAATATGGGTGAAGTAATAAGATGCATAATGCTATAACAAATCCCAAATCAAAATTATAGATATATACATGCTTACATGCAAACCTAGATCTGCCTTTATTGCACATTTTATGGGCCATCACAATTTGGGTTCCATGGGAGTCCAGAATTTGCAGAAGACAAAATTAGTTATCCAACCCTTTACAACATACTATAAGGAAACCAATTCCAAAATTTAGTTCAGCTAGGACAAAAAATGTAAGAGATATAGACCTGTAAACACAGCTTACACGCAAAATTTGATGTAAAACAGACATATTTTAAGGGCTATCAGAATTTGGGTTCCATGGGAGCCCAGGGGTTACAGGAACCAAAATTGCTTATGCAGCCCTTAAGATAATGCTACAAGGAAGCCCATGAACACATTTGGTTGTGGTAGGATAAGAAATGTAAGAGATATAGACTTGTAAACACAGCTTACACGCAAACCTTGATGTGGGACGCCGACGCCGACGCCGACGCCGACGCCAACGCCAACGCCAACGCCGACGCCGACGCCGACCCCGGGGTGATTACACAAGCTCTCTTATTCTTCAAATAGTCGAGCTAATAAACATACAATTTCTGTATATTTATTTTAATCAATTTGCAGTGATTTTCTTTGCTTTATAATATAGTTTGTCAATATGTCAAATAAAGTAAAAAGGCGAGATGACGTCATCGTTCCAAGATGGCCGCCTCTATTTATGTTTTTTTGCAAATTTTCAATAGGTCATATCTCTTTTGTTTTCCATGGCATTTTGATATTTTTTCAGCTATTTTTAAGGTTGTCAGAGCCATTTTTTCTCATTATTTCAACAACCGTTGCATGATAATGATTGTTTGGAATGCTAGAAACATGTATTTTAAGGAAACAAATACAACTTTGTGCTAATTGGAGTAAATAAAATGTATAAAAAAAATAAGAAAAAAGACAGTGTTGTTCAGTGGGCTATCCAGTCCACATTCATTATAATTCCACTAATAAAACACCAACGTGTGAACCCGTGCAAGTAAATGGAGATGAATAGGGAGAGCTGAAGTGCCTGACATATACCTACAATTTACAAAGTGTTATGTTTTCTTTACATCTCACAAATAACAAATACGGACCGGACGGAGAGAAAGAAAGTAAACATATTAGACATTCTCGTCTGTTATTATCGACCACAATAGGTAAACAGATATGAAGAAGCTAATTTGAAGAATACCGTACCTAAAGTGTACCAAGATGGGAGGTCAATACGACACAAAATGAAGCTAATATACATCAAACGGATCACCACTGCGCAGACATAAACCCAATGTCGTTAAAGGTTATACGTAAATCATATACAGTCTAAAAGGGTTAAGATAGGCATGCAAGTGCTAATGTATAATATTAGGTTGGCCTAGGCTCTTTGAAGCTTTTGATAAGAAAATTGAATTTGATTGTGACAATGGTGACCTTGTTATCGATGCGGTAAAAGTGTTCCCTGGTATTTCCGATTGTGATAACAAAAACATGTTTTGCACTCAGATACTGCTGATGTGTCGTGGGTGTACTGATGATGTTGCTGCTGTTGTTACTACTGTTGCTGCTGCTGATACTGCTTATGGTGGTAGTGTTGATGAAGTAACTCATTGTATTTGGGGTACTGGTGCTTAGGGCGTGAATAATAAATTGTTAAACATTCATACGATATAGGGATTACTAAAACAAACGACACTTTATACAAAACCAACAGATGCGTGTTTCTGTGTGTTGACGAATATAATCGATCTGTTTGTCGTTGATTTAGGATGAGCAACGGAGTAGTTTAAACAAAAACAGATATTTTAGAAGACAAACTCGCTATAGCGGTTTGGTCCGATTTTGGAAAGCACTGACTGAACTTGCTACCAAAATGTCTCCTATTTACCTCTCGGCCACTGTTTCTTTAATAACATTGGATGATCCGATCTGGGATAATACTTAGCATACCGTACCTCTCGGCCACTGTTTCTTT
>JAWPHD010018893.1:0-37965 GCA_037043455.1 Cyrtodaria siliqua
AGAGGTAACTTAGATTTTTACGCGATCTGATAGTACATATGATTATTATTCATAATAGTAATACGTATAGAATATGTACAATATTATCTGGCTTGTTGTTATGATTGTTAATATGACTATTGTTATAATTATTGCAGCAAACCTGTATCAAGACACAACGTTAATCGCTTTTCAAGTGAGCCCAGAAGTTGCATGTACAAGCCATGACAAGCCAACAATGCGTTCCACCGTAAGTTTTTCATATGTATACGTACTTTCAACAGATATGCACAAGTCAGAAATGAAACGGGCACTCTATGGCACGCAGAATGATACTTGTTGACATTTCATTGCCAAGGGACGTAATACGTGTACGGGAAAATAGGAGAACAGAGATAACTTAGATTTTTACGCGATCTGATAGTACATATGATTATTATTCATAATACTAATACGTATAGAATATGTACAATATTATCTGGCTTGTTGTTATGATTGTTAATATGACTATTGTTATAATTATTGCAGCAAACCTGTATCAAGACACAACGTTAATCGCTTCTCAAGTGAGCCCAGAAGTTGCATGTACAAGCCATGACAAGCCAACAATGCGTTCCACCGTAAGTTTTTCATATGTATACGTACTTTCAACAGATATGCACAAGTCAGAAATGAAACCGGCACTCTATGGCACGCAGAATGATACTTGTTGACATTTCATTGCCAAGGGACGTAATACGTGTACGGGAAAATAGGAGAAAAAAGAGATAACTTAGATTTTTACGCGATCTGATAGTACATATGATTATTATTCATAATAGTAATACGTATAGAATATGTACAATATTATCTGGCTTGTTGTTATGATTGTTAATATGACTATTGTTATAATTAGTGCAGCAAACCTGTATCAAGACACAACGTTAATCGCTTCTCAAGTGAGTCCAGAAGTTGCATGTACAAGCCATGACAAGCCAACAATGCGTTCCACCGTAAGTTTTTCATATGTATACGTACTTTCAACAGATATGCACAAGTCAGAACTGAAACCGGCACTCTATGGCACGCAGAATGATACTTGTTGACATTTCATTGCCAAGGGACGTAATACGTGTACGGGAAAATAGGAGATACAGAGATAACTTAGATTTTTACGCGATCTGATAGTACATATGATTATTATTCATAATAGTAATACGTATAGAATATGTACAATATTATCTGGCTTGTTGTTATGATTGTTAATATGACTATTGTTATAATTATTGCAGCAAACCTGTATCAAGACACAACGTTAATCGCTTCTCAAGTGAGCCCTGAAGTTGCATGTACAAGCCATGACAAGCCAACAATGCGTTCCACCGTAACTTTTACATATGTATACGTACTTTCAACAGATATGCACAAGTCAGAAATGAAACCGGCACTCTATGGCACGCAGAATGATACTTGTTGACATTTCATTGCCAAGGGACGTAATACGTGTACGGGAAAATAGGAGAACAGAGATAACTTAGATTTTTACGCGATCTGATAGTACATATGATTATTATTCATAATAGTAATACGTATAGAATATGTACAATATTATCTGGCTTGTTGTTATGATTGTTAATATGACTATTGTTATAATTATTGCAGCAAACCTGTATCAAGACACAACGTTAATCGCTTCTCAAGTGAGTCCAGAAGTTGCATGTACAAGCCATGACAAGCCAACAATGCGTTCCACCGTAAGTTTTTCATATGTATACGTACTTTCAACAGATATGCACAAGTCAGAAATGAAACCGGCACTCTATGGCACGCAGAATGATACTTGTTGACATTTCATTGCCAAGGGACGTAATACGTGTACGGGAAAATAGGAGAAAAACAGAGATAACTTAGATTTTTACGCGATCTGATAGTACATATGATTATTATTCATAATAGTAATACGTATAGAATATGTACAATATTATCTGGCTTGTTGTTATGATTGTTAATATGACTATGGTTATAATTATTGCAGCAAACCTGTATCAAGACACAACGTTAATCGCTTCTCAAGTGAGTCCAGAAGTTGCATGTACAAGCCATGACAAGCCAACAATGCGTTCCACCGTAAGTTTTTCATATGTATACGTACTTTCAACAGATATGCACAAGTCAGAAATGAAACCGGCACTCTATGGCACGCAGAATGATACTTGTTGACATTTCATTGCCAAGGGACGTAATACGTGTACGGGAAAATAGGAGAAAAACAGAGATAACTTAGATTTTTACGCGATCTGATAGTACATATGATTATTATTCATAATAGTAATACGTATAGAATATGTACACTATTATCTGGCTTGTTGTTATGATTGTTAATATGACTATTGTTATAATTATTGCAGCAAACCTGTATCAAGACACAACGTTAATCGCTTCTCAAGTGAGCCCAGAAGTTGCATGTACAAGCCATGACAAGCCAACAATGCGTTCCACCGTAAGTTTTTCATATGTATACGTACTTTCAACAGATATGCACAAGTCAGAAATGAAACGGGCACTCTATGGCACGCAGAATGATACTTGTTGACATTTCATTGCCAAGGGACGTAATACGTGTACGGGAAAATAGGAGATACAGAGATAACTTAGATTTTTACGCGATCTGATAGTACATATGATTATTATTCATAATAGTAATAGTATAGAATATTTACAATATTATCTGGCTTGTTGTTATGATTGTTAATATGACTATTGTTATAATTATTGCAGCAAACCTGTATCAAGACACAACGTTAATCGCTTCTCAAGTGAGTCCAGAAGTTGCATGTACAAGCCATGACAAGCCAACAATGCGTTCCACCGTAAGTTTTTCATATGTATACGTACTTTCAACAGATATGCACAAGTCAGAAATGAAACGGGCACTCTATGGCACGCAGAATGATACTTGTTGACATTTCATTGCAAGGGACGTAATACGTGTACGGGAAAATAGGAGATACAGAGATAACTTAGATTTTTACGCGATCTGATAGTACATATGATTATTATTCATAATAGTAATACGTATATAATATGTACAATATTATCTGGCTTGTTGTTATGATTGTTAATATGACTATTGTTATAATTATTGCAGCAAACCTGTATCAAGACACAACGTTAATCGCTTCTCAAGTGAGCCCAGAAGTTGCATGTACAAGCCATGACAAGCCAACAATGCGTTCCACCGTAAGTTTTTCATATGTATACGTACTTTCAACAGATATGCACAAGTCAGAAATGAAACCGGCACTCTATGGCACGCAGAATGATACTTGTTGACATTTCATTGCCAAGGGACGTAATACGTGTACGGGAAAATAGGAGATACAGAGATAACTTAGATTTTTACGCGATCTGATAGTACATATGATTATTATTCATAATAGTAATACGTATAGAATATGTACAATATTATCTGGCTTGTTGTTATGATTGTTAATATGACTATTGTTATAATTATTGCAGCAAACCTGTATCAAGATACAACGTTAATAGCTTCTCAAGTGAGTCCAGAAGTTGCATTTACAAGCCATGACAAGCCAACAATGCGTTCCACCGTAAGTTTTTCATATGTATACGTACTTTCAACAGATATGCACAAGTCAGAAATGAAACCGGCACTCTATGGCACGCAGAATGATACTTGTTGACATTTCATTGCCAAGGGACGTAATACGTGTACGGGAAAATAGGAGTTACAGAGATAACTTAGATTTTTACGCGATCTGATAGTACATATGATTATTATTCATAATAGTAATACGTATAGAATATGTACAATATTATCTGGCTTGTTGTTATGATTGTTAATATGACTATTGTTATAATTATTGCAGCAAACCTGTATCAAGACACAACGTTAATCGTTTCTCAAGTGAGCCCAGAAGTTGCATGTACAAGCCATGACAAGCCAACAATGCGTTCCACCGTAAGTTTTTCATATGTATACGTACTTTCAACAGATATGCACAAGTCAGAAATGAAACCGGCACTCTATGGCACGCAGAATGATACTTGTTGACATTTCATTGCCAAGGGACGTAATACGTGTACGGGAAAATAGGAGATACAGAGATAACTTAGATTTTTACGCGATCTGATAGTACATATGATTATTATTCATAATAGTAATACGTATAGAATATGTACAATATTATCTGGCTTGTTGTTATGATTGTTAATATGACTATTGTTATAATTAGTGCAGCAAACCTGTATCAAGACACAACGTTAATCGCTTCTCCAGTGAGTCCAGAAGTTGCATGTACAAGCCATGACAAGCCAACAATGCGTTCCACCGTAAGTTTTTCATATGTATACGTACTTTCAACAGATATGCACAAGTCAGAAATGAAACCGGCACTCTATGGCACGCAGAATGATACTTGTTGACATTTCATTGCCAAGGGACGTAATACGTGTACGGGAAAATAGGAGATACAGAGATAACTTAGATTTTTACGCGATCTGATAGTACATATGATTATTATTCATAATACTAATACGTATAGAATATGTACAATATTATCTGGCTTGTTGTTATGATTGTTAATATGACTATTGTTATAATTATTGCAGCAAACCTGTATCAAGACACAACGTTAATCGCTTCTCAAGTGAGCCCAGAAGTTGCATGTACAAGCCATGACAAGCCAACAATGCGTTCCACCGTAAGTTTTTCATATGTATACGTACTTTCAACAGATATGCACAAGTCAGAAATGAAACCGGCACTCTATGGCACGCAGAATGATACTTGTTGACATTTCATTGCCAAGGGACGTAATACGTGTACGGGAAAATAGGAGAAAAAAGAGATAACTTAGATTTTTACGCGATCTGATAGTACATATGATTATTATTCATAATAGTAATACGTATAGAATATGTACAATATTATCTGGCTTGTTGTTATGATTGTTAATATGACTATTGTTATAATTAGTGCAGCAAACCTGTATCAAGACACAACGTTAATCGCTTCTCAAGTGAGTCCAGAAGTTGCATGTACAAGCCATGACAAGCCAACAATGCGTTCCACCGTAAGTTTTTCATATGTATACGTACTTTCAACAGATTTGCACAAGTCAGAAATGAAACCGGCACTCTATGGCACGCAGAATGATACTTGTTGACATTTCATTGCCAAGGGACGTAATACGTGTACGGGAAAATAGGAGATACAGAGATAACTTAGATTTTTACGCGATCTGATAGTACATATGATTATTATTCATAATAGTAATACGTATAGAATATGTACAATATTATCTGGCTTGTTGTTATGATTGTTAATATGACTATTGTTATAATTATTGCAGCAAACCTGTATCAAGACACAACGTTAATCGCTTCTCAAGTGAGCCCTGAAGTTGCATGTACAAGCCATGACAAGCCAACAATGCGTTCCACCGTAACTTTTACATATGTATACGTACTTTCAACAGATATGCACAAGTCAGAAATGAAACCGGCACTCTATGGCACGCAGAATGATACTTGTTGACATTTCATTGCCAAGGGACGTAATACGTGTACGGGAAAATAGGAGATACAGAGATAACTTAGATTTTTACGCGATCTGATAGTACATATGATTATTATTCATAATAGTAATACGTATAGAATATGTACAATATTATCTGGCTTGTTGTTATGATTGTTAATATGACTATTGTTATAATTATTGCAGCAAACCTGTATCAAGACACAACGTTAATCGCTTCTCAAGTGAGTCCAGAAGTTGCATGTACAAGCCATGACAAGCCAACAATGCGTTCCACCGTAAGTTTTTCATATGTATACGTACTTTCAACAGATATGCACAAGTCAGAAATGAAACCGGCACTCTATGGCACGCAGAATGATACTTGTTGACATTTCATTGCCAAGGGACGTAATACGTGTACGGGAAAATAGGAGAAAAACAGAGATAACTTAGATTTTTACGCGATCTGATAGTACATATGATTATTATTCATAATAGTAATACGTATAGAATATGTACAATATTATCTGGCTTGTTGTTATGATTGTTAATATGACTATGGTTATAATTATTGCAGCAAACCTGTATCAAGACACAACGTTAATCGCTTCTCAAGTGAGTCCAGAAGTTGCATGTACAAGCCATGACAAGCCAACAATGCGTTCCACCGTAAGTTTTTCATATGTATACGTACTTTCAACAGATATGCACAAGTCAGAAATGAAACCGGCACTCTATGGCACGCAGAATGATACTTGTTGACATTTCATTGCCAAGGGACGTAATACGTGTACGGGAAAATAGGAGATACAGAGATAACTTAGATTTTTACGCGATCTGATAGTACATATGATTATTATTCATAATAGTAATAGTATAGAATATTTACAATATTATCTGGCTTGTTGTTATGATTGTTAATATGACTATTGTTATAATTATTGCAGCAAACCTGTATCAAGACACAACGTTAATCGCTTCTCAAGTGAGTCCAGAAGTTGCATGTACAAGCCATGACAAGCCAACAATGCGTTCCACCGTAAGTTTTTCATATGTATACGTACTTTCAACAGATATGCACAAGTCAGAAATGAAACGGGCACTCTATGGCACGCAGAATGATACTTGTTGACATTTCATTGCCAAGGGACGTAATACGTGTACGGGAAAATAGGAGATACAGAGATAACTTAGATTTTTACGCGATCTGATAGTACATATGATTATTATTCATAATAGTAATACGTATATAATATGTACAATATTATCTGGCTTGTTGTTATGATTGTTAATATGACTATTGTTATAATTATTGCAGCAAACCTGTATCAAGACACAACGTTAATCGCTTCTCAAGTGAGCCCAGAAGTTGCATGTACAAGCCATGACAAGCCAACAATGCGTTCCACCGTAAGTTTTTCATATGTATACGTACTTTCAACAGATATGCACAAGTCAGAAATGAAACCGGCACTCTATGGCACGCAGAATGATACTTGTTGACATTTCATTGCCAAGGGACGTAATACGTGTACGGGAAAATAGGAGATACAGAGATAACTTAGATTTTTACGCGATCTGATAGTACATATGATTATTATTCATAATAGTAATACGTATAGAATATGTACAATATTATCTGGCTTGTTGTTATGATTGTTAATATGACTATTGTTATAATTATTGCAGCAAACCTGTATCAAGACACAACGTTAATAGCTTCTCAAGTGAGTCCAGAAGTTGCATTTACAAGCCATGACAAGCCAACAATGCGTTCCACCGTAAGTTTTTCATATGTATACGTACTTTCAACAGATATGCACAAGTCAGAAATGAAACCGGCACTCTATGGCACGCAGAATGATACTTGTTGACATTTCATTGCCAAGGGACGTAATACGTGTACGGGAAAATAGGAGTTACAGAGATAACTTAGATTTTTACGCGATCTGATAGTACATATGATTATTATTCATAATAGTAATACGTATAGAATATGTACAATATTATCTGGCTTGTTGTTATGATTGTTAATATGACTATTGTTATAATTATTGCAGCAAACCTGTATCAAGACACAACGTTAATCGTTTCTCAAGTGAGCCCAGAAGTTGCATGTACAAGCCATGACAAGCCAACAATGCGTTCCACCGTAAGTTTTTCATATGTATACGTACTTTCAACAGATATGCACAAGTCAGAAATGAAACCGGCACTCTATGGCACGCAGAATGATACTTGTTGACATTTCATTGCCAAGGGACGTAATACGTGTACGGGAAAATAGGAGAAAAAGAGATAACTTAGATTTTTACGCGATCTGATAGTACATATGATTATTATTCATAATAGTAATACGTATAGAATATGTACAATATTATCTGGCTTGTTGTTATGATTGTTAATATGACTATTGTTATAATTAGTGCAGCAAACCTGTATCAAGACACAACGTTAATCGCTTCTCCAGTGAGTCCAGAAGTTGCATGTACAAGCCATGACAAGCCAACAATGCGTTCCACCGTAAGTTTTTCATATGTATACGTACTTTCAACAGATATGCACAAGTCAGAAATGAAACCGGCACTCTATGGCACGCAGAATGATACTTGTTGACATTTCATTGCCAAGGGACGTAATACGTGTACGGGAAAATAGGAGATACAGAGATAACTTAGATTTTTACGCGATCTGATAGTACATATGATTATTATTCATAATAGTAATACGTATAGAATATGTACAATATTATCTGGCTTGTTGTTATGATTGTTAATATGACTATTGTTATAATTATTGCAGCAAACCTGTATCAAGACACAACGTTAATCGCTTCTCAAGTGAGCTCTGAAGTTGCATGTACAAGCCATGACAAGCCAACAATGCGTTCCACCGTAAGTTTTACATATGTATACGTACTTTCAACAGATATGCACAAGTCAGAAATGAAACCGGCACTCTATGGCACGCAGAATGATACTTGTTGACATTTCATTGCCAAGGGACGTAATACGTGTACGGGAAAATAGGAGATACAGAGATAACTTAGATTTTTACGCGATCTGATAGTACATATGATTATTATTCATAATAGTAATACGTATAGAATATGTACAATATTATCTGGCTTGTTGTTATGATTGTTAATATGACTATTGTTATAATTATTGCAGCAAACCTGTATCAAGACACAACGTTAATCGCTTCTCAAGTGAGTCCAGAAGTTGCATGTACAAGCCATGACAAGCCAACAATGCGTTCCACCGTAAGTTTTTCATATGTATACGTACTTTCAACAGATATGCACAAGTCAGAAATGAAACGGGCACTCTATGGCACGCAGAATGATACTTGTTGACATTTCATTGCCAAGGGACGTAATACGTGTACGGGAAAATAGGAGAAAAACAGAGATAACTTAGATTTTTACGCGATCTGATAGTACATATGATTATTATTCATAATAGTAATACGTATAGAATATGTACAATATTATCTGGCTTGTTGTTATGATTGTTAATATGACTATTGTTATAATTATTGCAGCAAACCTGTATCAAGACACAACGTTAATCGCTTTTCAAGTGAGCCCAGAAGTTGCATGTACAAGCCATGACAAGCCAACAATGCGTTCCACCGTAAGTTTTTCATATGTATACGTACTTTCAACAGATATGCACAAGTCAGAAATGAAACGGGCACTCTATGGTACGCAGAATGATACTTGTTAACATTTCATTGCCAAGGGACGTAATACGTGTACGGGAAAATAGGAGAAAAAGAGATAACTTAGATTTTTACGCGATCTGATAGTACATATGATTATTATTCATAATAGTAATACGTATAGAATATGTACAATATTATCTGGCTTGTTGTTATGATTGTTAATATGACTATTGTTATAATTATTGCAGCAAACCTGTATCAAGACACAACGTTAATCGCTTTTCAAGTGAGCCCAGAAGTTGCATGTACAAGCCATGACAAGCCAACCATGCGTTCCACCGTAAGTTTTTCATATGTATACGCACTTTCAACAGATATGCACACATCAGAAATGAAACGTGCACTCTATGGCACGCAGAATGATACTTGTTGACATTTCATTGCCAAGGGACGTAATCCGTGTACGGGGAAACAGAAGAAACAGAGATAACTTAGATTGTTACGCGATCTGATAGTCCATATGGTTATTATTCATAATAGTAATACGTATAGAATATGTACAATATTATCTGGCATGTCGTTATGATTGTTAATATGACTATTGTTATAATTATTGCAGCAAACCTGTATCAAGACACAACGTTAATCGCTTATCAAGTGAGCCCAGAAGTTGCATGTACAAGCCATGACAAGCCAACAATGCGTTCCACCGTAAGTTTTTCATATGTATACGTACTTTCAACAGATATGCACAAGTCAGAAATGAAACCGGCACTCTATGGCACGCAGAATGATACTTGTTGACATTTCATTGCCAAGGGACGTAATACGTGTACGGGAAAGTATGAGAAAAACAGAGATAACTTAGATTTTTACGCGATCTGATAGTACATATGATTATTATTCATAATAGTAATACGTATAGAATATGTACAATATTATCTGGCTTGTTGTTATGATTGTTAATATGACTATTGTTATAATTATTGCAGCAAACCTGTATCAAGACACAACGTTAATCGCTTTTCAAGTGAGCCCAGAAGTTGTATGTACAAGCCATGACAAGCCAACCATGCGTTCCACCGTAAGTTTTATATATGTATACGCACTTTCAACAGATATGCACACATCAGAAATGAAACGTGCACTCTATGGCACGCAGAATGATACTTGTTGACATTTCATTGCCAAGGGACGTAATCCGTGTACGGGGAAACAGGAGATACAGAGATAACTTAGATTGTTACGCGATCTGATAGTCCATATGATTATTATTCATAATAGTAATACGTATAGAATATGTACAATATTATCTGGCATGTCGTTATGATTGTTAATATGACTATTGTTATAATTATTGCAGCAAACCTGTATCAAGACACAACGTTAATCGCTTATCAAGTGAGCCCAGAAGTTGCATGTACAAGCCATGACAAGCCAACAATGCGTTCCACCGTAAGTTTTTCATATGTATACGTACTTTCAACAGATATGCACAAGTCAGAAATGAAACGGGCACTCTATGGCACGCAGAATGATACTTGTTGACATTTCATTGCCAAGGGACGTAATACGTGTACGGGAAAATAGGAGATACAGAGATAACTTAGATTTTACGCGATCTGATAGTACATATGATTATTATTCATAATAGTAATACGTATATAATATGTACAATATTATCTGGCTTGTTGTTATGATTGTTAATATGACTATTGTTATAATTATTGCAGCAAACCTGTATCAAGACACAACGTTAATCGCTTCTCAAGTGAGCCCAGAAGTTGCATGTACAAGCCATGACAAGCCAACAATGCGTTCCACCGTAAGTTTTTCATATGTATACGTACTTTCAACAGATATGCACAAGTCAGAAATGAAACCGGCACTCTATGGCACGCAGAATGATACTTGTTGACATTTCATTGCCAAGGGACGTAATACGTGTACGGGAAAATAGGAGATACAGAGATAACTTAGATTTTTACGCGATCTGATAGTACATATGATTATTATTCATAATAGTAATACGTATAGAATATGTACAATATTATCTGGCTTGTTGTTATGATTGTTAATATGACTATTGTTATAATTATTGCAGCAAACCTGTATCAAGACACAACGTTAATAGCTTCTCAAGTGAGTCCAGAAGTTGCATTTACAAGCCATGACAAGCCAACAATGCGTTCCACCGTAAGTTTTTCATATGTATACGTACTTTCAACAGATATGCACAAGTCAGAAATGAAACCGGCACTCTATGGCACGCAGAATGATACTTGTTGACATTTCATTGCCAAGGGACGTAATACGTGTACGGGAAAATAGGAGTTACAGAGATAACTTAGATTTTTACGCGATCTGATAGTACATATGATTATTATTCATAATAGTAATACGTATAGAATATGTACAATATTATCTGGCTTGTTGTTATGATTGTTAATATGACTATTGTTATAATTATTGCAGCAAACCTGTATCAAGACACAACGTTAATCGTTTCTCAAGTGAGCCCAGAAGTTGCATGTACAAGCCATGACAAGCCAACAATGCGTTCCACCGTAAGTTTTTCATATGTATACGTACTTTCAACAGATATGCACAAGTCAGAAATGAAACCGGCACTCTATGGCACGCAGAATGATACTTGTTGACATTTCATTGCCAAGGGACGTAATACGTGTACGGGAAAATAGGAGAAAAAGAGATAACTTAGATTTTTACGCGATCTGATAGTACATAGGATTATTATTCATAATAGTAATACGTATAGAATATGTACAATATTATCTGGCTTGTTGTTATGATTGTTAATATGACTATTGTTATAATTAGTGCAGCAAACCTGTATCAAGACACAACGTTAATCGCTTCTCCAGTGAGTCCAGAAGTTGCATGTACAAGCCATGACAAGCCAACAATGCGTTCCACCGTAAGTTTTTCATATGTATACGTACTTTCAACAGATATGCACAAGTCAGAAATGAAACCGGCACTCTATGGCACGCAGAATGATACTTGTTGACATTTCATTGCCAAGGGACGTAATACGTGTACGGGAAAATAGGAGATACAGAGATAACTTAGATTTTTACGCGATCTGATAGTACATATGATTATTATTCATAATAGTAATACGTATAGAATATGTACAATATTATCTGGCTTGTTGTTATGATTGTTAATATGACTATTGTTATAATTATTGCAGCAAACCTGTATCAAGACACAACGTTAATCGCTTCTCAAGTGAGCTCTGAAGTTGCATGTACAAGCCATGACAAGCCAACAATGCGTTCCACCGTAAGTTTTACATATGTATACGTACTTTCAACAGATATGCACAAGTCAGAAATGAAACCGGCACTCTATGGCACGCAGAGTGATACTTGTTGACATTTCATTGCCAAGGGACGTAATACGTGTACGGGAAAATAGGAGATACAGAGATAACTTAGATTTTTACGCGATCTGATAGTACATATGATTATTATTCATAATAGTAATACGTATAGAATATGTACAATATTATCTGGCTTGTTGTTATGATTGTTAATATGACTATTGTTATAATTATTGCAGCAAACCTGTATCAAGACACAACGTTAATCGCTTCTCAAGTGAGTCCAGAAGTTGCATGTACAAGCCATGACAAGCCAACAATGCGTTCCACCGTAAGTTTTTCATATGTATACGTACTTTCAACAGATATGCACAAGTCAGAAATGAAACGGGCACTCTATGGCACGCAGAATGATACTTGTTGACATTTCATTGCCAAGGGACGTAATACGTGTACGGGAAAATAGGAGAAAAACAGAGATAACTTAGATTTTTACGCGATCTGATAGTACATATGATTATTATTCATAATAGTAATACGTATAGAATATGTACAATATTATCTGGCTTGTTGTTATGATTGTTAATATGACTATTGTTATAATTATTGCAGCAAACCTGTATCAAGACACAACGTTAATCGCTTTTCAAGTGAGCCCAGAAGTTGCATGTACAAGCCATGACAAGCCAACAATGCGTTCCACCGTAAGTTTTTCATATGTATACGTACTTTCAACAGATATGCACAAGTCAGAAATGAAACGGGCACTCTATGGTACGCAGAATGATACTTGTTAACATTTCATTGCCAAGGGACGTAATACGTGTACGGGAAAATAGGAGAAAAAGAGATAACTTAGATTTTTACGCGATCTGATAGTACATATGATTATTATTCATAATAGTAATACGTATAGAATATGTACAATATTATCTGGCTTGTTGTTATGATTGTTAATATGACTATTGTTATAATTATTGCAGCAAACCTGTATCAAGACACAACGTTAATCGCTTTTCAAGTGAGCCCAGAAGTTGCATGTACAAGCCATGACAAGCCAACCATGCGTTCCACCGTAAGTTTTTCATATGTATACGCACTTTCAACAGATATGCACACATCAGAAATGAAACGTGCACTCTATGGCACGCAGAATGATACTTGTTGACATTTCATTGCCAAGGGACGTAATCCGTGTACGGGGAAACAGAAGAAACAGAGATAACTTAGATTGTTACGCGATCTGATAGTCCATATGGTTATTATTCATAATAGTAATACGTATAGAATATGTACAATATTATCTGGCATGTCGTTATGATTGTTAATATGACTATTGTTATAATTATTGCAGCAAACCTGTATCAAGACACAACGTTAATCGCTTATCAAGTGAGCCCAGAAGTTGCATGTACAAGCCATGACAAGCCAACAATGCGTTCCACCGTAAGTTTTTCATATGTATACGTACTTTCAACAGATATGCACAAGTCAGAAATGAAACCGGCACTCTATGGCACGCAGAATGATACTTGTTGACATTTCATTGCCAAGGGACGTAATACGTGTACGGGAAAGTATGAGAAAAACAGAGATAACTTAGATTTTTACGCGATCTGATAGTACATATGATTATTATTCATAATAGTAATACGTATAGAATATGTACAATATTATCTGGCTTGTTGTTATGATTGTTAATATGACTATTGTTATAATTATTGCAGCAAACCTGTATCAAGACACAACGTTAATCGCTTTTCAAGTGAGCCCAGAAGTTGTATGTACAAGCCATGACAAGCCAACCATGCGTTCCACCGTAAGTTTTATATATGTATACGCACTTTCAACAGATATGCACACATCAGAAATGAAACGTGCACTCTATGGCACGCAGAATGATACTT
This sequence comes from Cyrtodaria siliqua, assembly GCA_037043455.1. Taxonomy (NCBI): domain Eukaryota; kingdom Metazoa; phylum Mollusca; class Bivalvia; order Adapedonta; family Hiatellidae; genus Cyrtodaria; species Cyrtodaria siliqua. The sequence goes on from JAWPHD010018893.1 coordinate 14,426, forward strand.
GTTGACATTTCATTGCCAAGGGACGTAATCCGTGTACGGGGAAACAGGAGATACAGAGATAACTTAGATTGTTACGCGATCTGATAGTCCATATGATTATTATTCATAATAGTAATACGTATAGAATATGTACAATATTATCTGGCATGTCGTTATGATTGTTAATATGACTATTGTTATAATTATTGCAGCAAACCTGTATCAAGACACAACGTTAATCGCTTATCAAGTGAGCCCAGAAGTTGCATGTACAAGCCATGACAAGCCAACAATGCGTTCCACCGTAAGTTTTTCATATGTATACGTACTTTCAACAGATATGCACAAGTCAGAAATGAAACGGGCACTCTATGGCACGCAGAATGATACTTGTTGACATTTCATTGCCAAGGGACGTAATACGTGTACGGGAAAATAGGAGATACAGAGATAACTTAGATTTTACGCGATCTGATAGTACATATGATTATTATTCATAATAGTAATACGTATAGAATATGTACAATATTATCTGGCATGTTGTTATGATTGTTAGTATGACTATTGTTATAATTATTGCAGCAAACCTGTATCAAGACACAACGTTAATCGCTTTTCAAGTGAGCCCAGAAGTTGCATGTACAAGCCATGACAAGCCAACAATGCGTTCCACCGTAAGTTTTTCATATGTATACGTACTTTCAACAGATATGCACAAGTCAGAAATGAAACGGGCACTCTATGGCACGCAGAATGATACTTGTTGACATTTCATTGCAAAGGGACCTAATACGTGTACGGGAAAATAGGAGAAAAAGAGATAACTTAGATTTTTACGCGATCTGATAGTACATATGATTATTATTCATAATAGTAATACGTATAGAATATGTACAATATTATCTGGCTTGTTGTTATGATTGTTAATATGACTATTGTTATAATTATTGCAGCAAACCTGTATCAAGACACAACGTTAATCGCTTTTCAAGTGAGCCCAGAAGTTGCATGTACAAGCCATGACAAGCCAACAATGCGTTCCACCGTAAGTTTTTCATATGTATACGTACTTTCAACAGATATGCACAAGTCAGAAATGAAACGGGCACTCTATGGCACGCAGAATGATACTTGTTGACATTTCATTGCCAAGGGACGTAATACGTGTACGGGAAAATAGGAGAAACAGAGGTAACTTAGATTTTTACGCGATCTGATAGTACATAGGATTATTATTCATAATAGTAATACGTATAGAATATGTTACAATATTATCTGGCTTGTTGTTATGATTGTTAATATGACTATTGTTATAATTATTGCAGCAAACCTGTATCAAGACACAACGTTAATCGCTTCTCAAGTGAGCCCAGAAGTTGCATGTACAAGCCATGACAAGCCAACAATGCGTTCCACCGTAAGTTTTTCATATGTATACGTACTTTCAACAGATATGCACAAGTCAGAAATGAAACGGGCACTCTATGGCACGCAGAATGATACTTGTAAACATTTCATTGCCAAGGGACGTAATACGTGTACGGGAAAATAGGAGAAAAAGAGATAACTTAGATTTTTACGCGATCTGATAGTACATATGATTATTATTCATAATAGTAATACGTATAGAATATGTACAATATTATCTGGCTTGTTGTTATGATTGTTAATATGACTATTGTTATAATTATTGCAGCAAACCTGTATCAAGACACAACGTTAATCGCTTTTCAAGTGAGCCCAGAAGTTGCATGTACAAGCCATGACAAGCCAACCATGCGTTCCACCGTAAGTTTTTCATATGTATACGCACTTTCAACAGATATGCACACATCAGAAATGAAACGTGCACTCTATGGCACGCAGAATGATACTTGTTGACATTTCATTGCCAAGGGACGTAATCCGTGTACGGGGAAACAGGAGGAACAGAGATAACTTAGATTGTTACGCGATCTGATAGTCCATATGATTATTATTCATAATAGTAATACGTATAGAATATGTACAATATTATCTGGCTTGTTGTTATGATTGTTAATATGACTATTGTTATAATTATTGCAGCAAACCTGTATCAAGACACAACGTTAATCGCTTCTCAAGTGAGCCCAGAAGTTGCATGTACAAGCCATGACAAGCCAACAATGCGTTCCACCGTAAGTTTTTCATATGTATACGTACTTTCAACAGATATGCACACGTCAGAAATGAAACGTGCACTCTATGGCACGCAGAATGATACTTGTTGACATTTCATTGCCAAGGGAGGTAATACGTGTACGGGAAAATAGGAGAAACAGAGTTAACTTAGATTTTTACGCGATCTGATAGTACATATGATTATTATTCATAATAGTAATACGTATAGAATATGTACAATATTATCTGGCTTGTTGTTATGATTGTTAATATGACTATTGCTATAATTATTGCAGCAAACCTGTATCAAGACACAACGTTAATCGCTTTTCAAGTGAGCCCAGAAGTTGCATGTACAAGCCATGACAAGCCAACAATGCGTTTTAACCGTAAGTTTTTCATATGTATACGTACTTTCAACAGATATGCACAAGTCAGAAATGAAACCGGCACTCTATGGCACGCAGAATGATACTTGTTGACATTTCATTGCCAAGGGACGTAATACGTGTACGGGAAAATAGGAGAAAAAGAGGTAACTTAGATTTTTACGCGATCTGATAGTACATATGATTATTATTCATAATAGTAATACGTATAGAATATGTACAATATTATCTGGCTTGTTGTTATGATTGTTAATATGACTATTGTTATAATTATTGCAGCAAACCTGTATCAAGACACAACGTTAATCGCTTCTCAAGTGAGCCCAGAAGTTGCATGTATAAGCCATGACAAGCCAACAATGCGTTCCACCGTAAGTTTTTCATATGTATACGTACTTTCAACAGATATGCACAAGTCAGAAATGAAACGGGCACTCTATGGCACGCAGAATGATACTTGTTGACATTTCATTGCCAAGGGACGTAATACGTGTACGGGAAAATAGGAGATACAGAGATAACTTAGATTTTTACGCGATCTGATAGTACATATGATTATTATTCATAATAGTAATACGTATAGAATATTTACAATATTATCTGGCTTGTTGTTATGATTGTTAATATGACTATTGTTATAATTATTGCAGCAAACCTGTATCAAGACACAACGTTAATCGCTTCTCAAGTGAGTCCAGAAGTTGCATGTACAAGCCATGACAAGCCAACAATGCGTTCCACCGTAAGTTTTTCATATGTATACGTACTTTCAACAGATATGCACAAGTCAGAAATGAAACGGGCACTCTATGGCACGCAGAATGATACTTGTTGACATTTCATTGCCAAGGGACGTAATACGTGTACGGGAAAATAGGAGATACAGAGATAACTTAGATTTTTACGCGATCTGATAGTACATATGATTATTATTCATAATAGTAATACGTATAGAATATGTACAATATTATCTGGCTTGTTGTTATGATTGTTAATATGACTATTGTTATAATTATTGCAGCAAACCTGTGTCAAGACACAACGTTAATCGCTTCTCAAGTGAGCCCAGAAGTTGCATGTACAAGCCATGACAAGCCAACAATGCGTTCCACCGTAAGTTTTTCATATGTATACGTACTTTCAACAGATATGCACAAGTCAGAAATGAAACCGGCACTCTATGGCACGCAGAATGATACTTGTTGACATTTCATTGCCAAGGGACGTAATACGTGTACGGGAAAATAGGAGATACAGAGATAACTTAGATTTTTACGCGATCTGATAGTACATATGATTATTAATTCATAATAGTAATACGTATAGAATATGTACAATATTATCTGGCTTGTTGTTATGATTGTTAATATGACTATTGTTATAATTATTGCAGCAAACCTGTATCAAGACACAACGTTAATCGCTTCTCAAGTGAGCCCAGAAGTTGCATGTACAAGCCATGACAAGCCAACAATGCGTTCCACCGTAAGTTTTTCATATGTATACGTACTTACAACATATATGCACAAGTCAGAAATGAAACGGGCACTCTATGGCACGTAGAATGATACTTGTTGACATTTCATTGCCAAGGGACGTAATACGTGTACGGGAAAATAGGAGATACAGAGATAACTTAGATTTTTACGCGATCTGATAGTACATATGATTATTATTCATAATAGTAATACGTATAGAATATGTACAATATTATCTGGCTTGTTGTTATGATTGTTAATATGACTATTGTTATAATTATTGCAGCAAACCTGTATCAAGACACAACGTTAATTGCTTCTCAAGTGAGCCCAGAAGTTGCATGTACAAGCCATGACAAGCCAACAATGCGTTCCACCGTAAGTTTTTCATATGAACACGTACTTTCAACAGGTATGCACAAGTCAGAAATGAAACGGGCACTCTATGGCACGCAGAATGATACTTGTTGACATTTCATTGCCAAGGGACGTAATACGTGTACGGAAAAATAGGAGATACAGAGATAACTTAGATTTTTACGCGATCTGATAGTACATATGATTATTATTCATAATAGTAATACGTATAGAATATGTACAATATTATCTGGCTTGTTGTTATGATTGTTAATATGACTATTGTTATAATTATTGCAGCAAACCTGTATCAAGACACAACGTTAATCGCTTTTCAAGTGAGCCCAGAAGTTGCATGTACAAGCCATGACAAGCCAACCATGCGTTCCACCGTAAGTTTTTCATATGTATACGCACTTTCAACAGATATGCACACATCAGAAATGAAACGTGCACTCTATGGCACGCAGAATGATACTTGTTGACATTTCATTGCCAAGGGACGTAATCCGTGTACGGGAAACAGGAGAAACAGAGATAACTTAGATTGTTACGCGATCTGATAGTCCATATGATTATTATTCATAATAGTAATACGTATAGAATATGTACAATATTATCTGGCATGTCGTTATGATTGTTAATATGACTATTGTTATAATTATTGCAGCAAACCTGTATCAAGACACAACGTTAATCGCTTATCAAGTGAGCCCAGAAGTTGCATGTACAAGCCATGACAAGCCAACAATGCGTTCCACCGTAAGTTTTTCATATGTATACGTACTTTCAACAGATATGCACAAGTCAGAAATGAAACGGGCACTCTATGGCACGCAGAATGATACTTGTTGACATTTCATTGCCAAGGGACGTAATACGTGTACGGGAAAATAGGAGATACAGAGATAACTTAGATTTTTACGCGATCTGATAGTACATATGATTATTATTCATAATAGTAATACGTATAGAATATGTACAATATTATCTGGCATGTTGTTATGATTGTTAGTATGACTATTGTTATAATTATTGCAGCAAACCTGTATCAAGACACAACGTTAATCGCTTTTCAAGTGAGCCCAGAAGTTGCATGTACAAGCCATGACAAGCCAACAATGCGTTCCACCGTAAGTTTTTCATATGTATACGTACTTTCAACAGATATGCACAAGTCAGAAATGAAACGGGCAATCTATGGCACGCAGAATGATACTTGTTGACATTTCATTGCCAAGGGACGTAATACGTGTACGGGAAAATAGGAGAAAAAGAGATAACTTAGATTTTTACGCGATCTGATAGTACATATGATTATTATTCATAATAGTAATACGTATAGAATATGTACAATATTATCTGGCTTGTTGTTATGATTGTTAATATGACTATTGTTATAATTATTGCAGCAAACCTGTATCAAGACACAACGTTAATCGCTTCTCAAGTGAGCCCAGAAGTTGCATGTACAAGCCATGAGAAGCCAACAATGCGTTCCACCGTAAGTTTTTCATATGTATACGTACTTTCAACAGATATGCACAAGTCAGAAATGAAACGGGCACTCTATGGCACGCAGAATGATACTTGTTGACATTTCATTGCCAAGGGACGTAATACGTGTACGGGAAAATAGGAGAAAAAGAGATAACTTAGATTTTTACGCGATCTGATAGTACATATGATTATTATTCATAATAGTAATACGTATAAAATATGTACAATATTATCTGGCTTGTTGTTATGATTGTTAATATGACTATTGTTATAATTATTGCAGCAAACCTGTATCAAGACACAACGTTATTCGCTTTTCAAGTGAGCCCAGAAGTTGCATGTACACGCCATGACAAGCCAACAATGCGTTCCACCGTAAGTTTTTCATATGTATACGTACTTTCAACAGATATGCACAAGTCAGAAATGAAACGGGCACTCTATGGCACGCAGAATGATACTTGTTGACATTTCATTGCCAAGGGACGTAATCCGTGTACGGGGAAACAGGAGATACAGAGATAACTTAGATTGTTACGCGATCTGATAGTCCATATGATTATTATTCATAAAAGTAATACGTATAGAATATGTACAATATTATCTGGCATGTCGTTATGATTGTTAATATGACTATTGTTATAAGTATTGCAGCAAACCTGTATCAAGACACAACGTTAATCGCTTATCAAGTGAGCCCAGAAGTTGCATGTACAAGCCATGACAAGCCAACAATGCGTTCCACCGTAAGTTTTTCATATGTATACGTACTTTCAACAGATATGCACAAGTCAGAAATGAAACGGGCACTCTATGGCACGCAGAATGATACTTGTTGACATTTCATTGCCAAGGGACGTAATACGTGTACGGGAAAATAGGAGAAAAACAGAGATAACTTAGATTTTTACGCGATCTGATAGTACATATGATTATTATTCATAATAGTAATACGTATAGAATATGTACAATATTATCTGGCATGTTGTTATGATTGTTAGTATGACTATTGTTATAATTATTGCAGCAAACCTGTATCAAGACACAACGTTAATCGCTTTTCAAGTGAGCCCAGAAGTTGCATGTACAAGCCATGACAAGCCAACAATGCGTTCCACCGTAAGTTTTTCATATGTATACGTACTTTCAACAGATATGCACAAGTCAGAAATGAAACGGGCAATCTATGGCACGCAAAATGATACTTGTTGACATTTCATTGCCAAGGGACGTAATACGTGTACGGGAAAATAGGAGAAAAAAGAGATAACTTAGATTTTTACGCCATCTGATAGTACATATGATTATTATTCATAATAGTAATACGTATAGAATATGTACAATATTATCTGGCTTGTTGTTATGATTGTTAATATGACTATTGTTATAATTATTGCAGCAAACCTGTATCAAGACACAACGTTAATCGCTTCTCAAGTGAGCCCAGAAGTTGCATGTACAAGCCATGACAAGCCAACAATGCGTTCCACCGTAAGTTTTTCATATGTATACGTACTTTCAACAGATATGCACAAGTCAGAAATGAAACGGGCACTCTATGGCACGCAGAATGATACTTGTTGACATTTCATTGCCTAGTGGCAGTAATACGTGTACGGGAAAATAGTAGAAACAGAGGTAACTTAGATTTTTACGCGATCTGATAGTACATATGATTATTATTCATAATAGTAATACGTATAGAATATGTACAATATTATCTGGCTTGTTGTTATGATTGTTAATATGACTATTGTTATAATTATTGCAGCAAACATGTATCAAGACACAACGTTAATCGCTTTTCAAGTGAGCCCAGAAGTTGCATGTACAAGCCATGACAAGCCAACAATGCGTTCCACCGTAAGTTTTTCATATGTATACGTACTTTCAACAGATATGCACAAGTCAGAAATGAAACGGGCACTCTATGGCACGCAGAATGATACTTGTTGACATTTCATTGCCAAGGGACGTAATACGTGTACGGGAAAATAGGAGAACAGAGATAACTTAGATTTTTACGCGATCTGATAGTACATATGATTATTATTCATAATAGTAATACGTATATAATATGTACAATATTATCTGGCTTGTTGTTATGATTGTTAATATGACTATTGTTATAATTATTGCAGCAAACCTGTATCAAGACACAACGTTAATCGCATTTCAAGTGAGCCCAGAAGTTGCATGTACAAGCCATGACAAGCCAACAATGCGTTCCACCGTAACTTTTTCATATGTATACGTACTTTCAACAGATATGCACAAGTCAGAAATGAAACGGGCACTCTATGGCACGCAGAATGATACTTGTTAACATTTCATTGCCAAGGGACGTAATACGTGTACGGGGAAATAGGAGAAACAGAAATAACTTAGATTTTTACGCGATCTGATAGTACATATGATTATTATTCATAATAGTAATACGTATAGAATATGTACAATATTATCTGGCTTGTTGTTATGATTGTTAATATGACTATTGTTATAATTATTGCAGCAAACCTGTATCAAGACACAACGTTAATCGCTTTCCAAGTGAGCCCAGAAGTTACATGTACAATCCATGACAAGCCAACAATGCGTTCCACCGTAAGTTTTTCATATGTATACGCACTTTCAACAGATATGCACACATCAGAAATGAAACGTGCACTCTATGGCACGCAGAATGATACTTGTTGACATTTCATTGCCAAGGGACGTAATACGTGTACGGGAAAATAGGAGAAACAGAGATAATTTAGATTTTTACGCGATCTGATAGTATATATGATTATTATTCATAATAGTAATACGTATAGAATATGTACAATATTATCTGGCTTGTTGTTATGATTGTTAATATGACTATTGTTATAATTATTGCAGCAAACCTGTATCAAGACACAACGTTAATCGCTTCTCAAGTGAGCCCAGAAGTTGCATGTACAAGCCATGACAAGCCAACAATGCGTTCCACCGTAAGTTTTTCATATGTATACGCACTTTCAACAGATATGCACACATCAGAAATGAAACGTGCACTCTATGGCACGCAGAATGATACTTGTTGACATTTCATTGCCAAGGGACGTAATACGTGTACGGGAAAATAGGAGATACAGAGATAACTTAGATTTTTACGCGATCTGATAGTACATATGATTATTATTTATAATAGTAATACGTATAGAATATGTACAATATTATCTGGCTTGTTGTTATGATTGTTAATATGACTATTGTTATAATTATTGCAGCAAACCTGTATCAAGACACAACGTTAATCGCTTCTCAAGTGAGCCCAGAAGTTGCATGTACAAGCCATGACAAGCCAACAATGCGTTCCACCGTAAGTTTTTCATATGTATACGTACTTTCAACAGATATGCACAAGTCAGAAATGAAACGGGCACTCTATGGCACGCAGAATGATACTTGTTGACATTTCATTGCCAAGGGACGTAATACGTGTACGGGAAAATAGGAGAAACAGAGATAACTTAGATTTTTACGCGATCTGATAGTACATATGATTATTATTCATAATAGTAATACGTATAGAATATGTACAATATTATCTGCCTTGTTGTTATGATTGTTAATATGACTATTGTTATAATTATTGCAGCAAACCTGTATCAAGACACAACGTTAATCGCTTTTCAAGTGAGCCCAGAAGTTGCATGTACAAGCCATGACAAGCCAACAATGCGTTCCACCGTAAGTTTTTCATATGTATACGTACTTTCAACAGATATGCACAAGTCAGAAATGAAACGGGCACTCTATGGCACGCATAATGATACTTGTTAACATTTCATTGCCAAGGGACGTAATACGTGTACGGGAAAATAGGAGATACAGAGATAACTTAGATTTTTACGCGATCTGATAGTACATATGATTATTATTCATAATAGTAATACGTATAGAATATGTACAATATTATCTGGCTTGTTGTTATGATTGTTAATATGACTATTGTTATAATTATTGCAGCAAACCTGTATCAAGACACAACGTTAATCGCTTTTCAAGTGAGCCCAGAAGTTGCATGTACAAGCCATGACAAGCCAACAATGCGTTCCACCGTAAGTTTTTCATATGTATACGTACTTTCAACAGATATGCACAAGTCAGAAATGAAACGGGCACTCTATGGCACGCAGAATGATACTTGTTAACATTTCATTGCCAAGGGACGTAATACGTGTACGGGAAAATAGGAGAAACAGAAATAACTTAGATTTTTACGCGATCTGATAGTACATATGATTATTATTCATAATAGTAATACGTATAGAATATGTACAATATTATCTGGCTTGTTGTTATGATTGTTAATATGACTATTGTTATAATTATTGCAGCAAACCTGTATCAAGACACAACGTTAATCGCTTTCCAAGTGAGCCCAGAAGTTACATGTACAATCCATGACAAGCCAACAATGCGTTCCACCGTAAGTTTTTCATATGTATACGCACTTTCAACAGATATGCACACATCAGAAATGAAACGTGCACTCTATGGCACGCAGAATGATACTTGTTGACATTTCATTGCCAAGGGACGTAATACGTGTACGGGAAAATAGGAGAAACAGAGATAATTTAGATTTTTACGCGATCTGATAGTATATATGATTATTATTCATAATAGTAATACGTATAGAATATGTACAATATTATCTGGCTTGTTGTTATGATTGTTAATATGACTATTGTTATAATTATTGCAGCAAACCTGTATCAAGACACAACGTTAATCGCTTCTCAAGTGAGCCCAGAAGTTGCATGTACAAGCCATGACAAGCCAACAATGCGTTCCACCGTAAGTTTTTCATATGTATACGCACTTTCAACAGATATGCACACATCAGAAATGAAACGTGCACTCTATGGCACGCAGAATGATACTTGTTGACATTTCATTGCCAAGGGACGTAATACGTGTACGGGAAAATAGGAGAAAAAGAGATAACTTAGATTTTTACGCGATCTGATAGTACATATGATTATTATTTATAATAGTAATACGTATAGAATATGTACAATATTATCTGGCTTGTTGTTATGATTGTTAATATGACTATTGTTATAATTATTGCAGCAAACCTGTATCAAGACACAACGTTAATCGCTTCTCAAGTGAGCCCAGAAGTTGCATGTACAAGCCATGACAAGCCAACAATGCGTTCCACCGTAAGTTTTTCATATGTATACGTACTTTTAACAGATATGCACAAGTCAGAAATGAAACGGGCACTCTATGGCACGCAGAATGATACTTGTTGACATTTCATTGCCAAGGGACGTAATACGTGTACGGGAAAATAGGAGAAAAACAGAGATAACTTAGATTTTTACGCGATCTGATAGTACATATGATTATTATTCATAATAGTAATACGTATAGAATATGTACAATATTATCTGCCTTGTTGTTATGATTGTTAATATGACTATTGTTATAATTATTGCAGCAAACCTGTATCAAGACACAACGTTAATCGCTTTTCAAGTGAGCCCAGAAGTTGCATGTACAAGCCATGACAAGCCAACAATGCGTTCCACCGTAAGTTTTTCATATGTATACGTACTTTCAACAGATATGCACAAGTCAGAAATGAAACCGGCACTCTATGGCACGCAGAATGATACTTGTTAACATTTCATTGCCAAGGGACGTAATACGTGTACGGGAAAATAGGAGATACAGAGATAACTTAGATTTTTACGCGATCTGATAGTACATATGATTATTATTCATAATAGTAATACGTATAGAATATGTACAATATTATCTGGCTTGTTGTTATGATTGTTAATATGACTATTGTTATAATTATTGCAGCAAACCTGTATCAAGACACAACGTTAATCGCTTTTCAAGTGAGCCCAGAAGTTGCATGTACAAGCCATGACAAGCCAACAATGCGTTCCACCGTAAGTTTTTCATATGTATACGCACTTTCAACAGATATGCACACATCAGAAATGAAACGTGCACTCTATGGCACGCAGAATGATACTTGTTGACATTTCATTGCCAAGGGACGTAATACGTGTACGGGAAAATAGGAGAAAAAGAGATAACTTAGATTTTTACGCGATCTGATAGTACATATGATTATTATTCATAATAGTAATACGTATAGAATATGTACAATATTATCTGGCTTGTTGTTATGATTGTTAATATGACTATTGTTATAATTATTGCAGCAAACCTGTATCAAGACACAACGTTAATCGCTTTTCAAGTGAGCCCAGAAGTTGCATGTACAAGCCATGACAAGCCAACAATGCTTTCCACCGTAAGTTTTTCATATATATACGCACTTTCAACAGATATGCACACATCAGAAATGAAACGTGCACTCTATGGCACGCAGAATGATATTTGTTGACATTTCATTGTCAAGGGACGTAATCCGTGTACGGGGAAATAGGAGAAAAAGAGATAACTTAGATTTTTACGAGATCTGATAGCCCATATGATTATTATTCATAATAGTAATACGTATATAATATGTACAATATTACCTGGCGTGTTGTTATGATTGTTATTATGACTATTGTTATAATTATTGCAGCAAACCTGTATCAAGACACAACATTAATCGCTTCTCAAGTGAGCCCAGAAATTGCATGTACAAGCCATGACAAGCCAACAATGCGTTCCACCGTAAGTTTTCCCTATGTATACGTACTTTCAACAGATATGCACAAGTCAGAAATGAAACCGGCACTCTATGGCACGCAGAATGATACTTGTTAACATTTCATTGCCAAGGGACGTAATACGTGTACGGGAAAATAGGAGATACAGAGATAACTTAGATTTTTACGCGATCTGATAGTACATATGATTATTATTCATAATAGTAATACGTATAGAATATGTACAATATTATCTGGCTTGTTGTTATGATTGTTAATATGACTATTGTTATAATTATTGCAGCAAACCTGTATCAAGACACAACGTTAATCGCTTTTCAAGTGAGCCCAGAAGTTGCATGTACAAGCCATGACAAGCCAACAATGCGTTCCACCGTAAGTTTTTCATATGTATACGCACTTTCAACAGATATGCACACATCAGAAATGAAACGTGCACTCTATGGCACGCAGAATGATACTTGTTGACATTTCATTGCCAAGGGACGTAATACGTGTACGGGAAAATAGGAGAAAAAGAGATAACTTAGATTTTTACGCGATCTGATAGTACATATGATTATTATTCATAATAGTAATACGTATAGAATATGTACAATATTATCTGGCTTGTTGTTATGATTGTTAATATGACTATTGTTATAATTATTGCAGCAAACCTGTATCAAGACACAACGTTAATCGCTTTTCAAGTGAGCCCAGAAGTTGCATGTACAAGCCATGACAAGCCAACAATGCTTTCCACCGTAAGTTTTTCATATATATACGCACTTTCAACAGATATGCACACATCAGAAATGAAACGTGCACTCTATGGCACGCAGAATGATATTTGTTGACATTTCATTGTCAAGGGACGTAATCCGTGTACGGGGAAATAGGAGAAAAAGAGATAACTTAGATTTTTACGAGATCTGATAGCCCATATGATTATTATTCATAATAGTAATACGTATATAATATGTACAATATTACCTGGCGTGTTGTTATGATTGTTATTATGACTATTGTTATAATTATTGCAGCAAACCTGTATCAAGACACAACGTTAATCGCTTATCAAGTGAGCCCAGAAATTGCATGTACAAGCCATGACAAGCCAACAATGCGTTCCACCGTAAGTTTTTCATATGTATACGTACTTTCAACAGATGTGCACACGTCAGAAATGAAACGGGCACTCTATGGCACGCAGAATGATACTTGTTGAAATTTCATTGTCAAGGGACGTAATCCGTGTACGGGGAAATAGGAGAAAAAGAGATAACTTAGATTTTTACGAGATCTGATAGCCCATATGATTATTATTCATAATAGTAATACGTATATAATATGTACAATATTATCTGGCATGTCGTTATGATTGTTAATATGACTATTGTTATAATTATTGCAGCAAACCTGTATCAAGACACAACGTTAATCGCTTATCAAGTGAGCCCAGAAATTGCATGTACAAGCCATGACAAGCCAACAATGCGTTCCACCGTAAGTTTTTCCTATGTATACGTACTTTCAACAGATGTGCACACGTCAGAAATGAAACGGGCACTCTATGGCACGCAGAATGATACTTGTTGAAATTTCATTGTCAAGGGACGTAATCCGTGTACGGGGAAATAGGAGAAAAAGAGATAACTTAGATTTTTACGCGATCTAATAGTCCATATGATTATTATTCATAATAGTAATACGTATAGAATATATACACTATTATCTTGCGTGTTGTTATGATTGTTAATATGACTATTGTTATAATTATTGCAGCAAACCTGTATCAAGACACAACGTTAATCGCTTATCAAGTGAGCACAGAAATTGCATGTACAAGCCCTGACAAGCCATAATGCGTTCCGCCGTAAGTTTTTCATATGTATACGTACTTTCAACGGATATGCACACGTCAGAAATGAAACGGGCACTCTATGGCACGCAGAATGATACTTGTTGACATTTAATGGCCAATGGACGTAATCCGTGTACGGGGAAATAGGAGAAAAAGAGATAACTTAGATTTTTACGCGATCTGATAGTCCATATGATTATTATTCATAATAGTAATACGTATAGAATATGTACAATATTATCTGTCGTGTTGTTATGATTGTTAATATGACTATTGTTATAATTATTGCAGCAAACCTGTATCAAGACACAACGTTAATCGCTTCTCAAGTGAGCCCAGAAGTTGATCCTTAATCCTGTATTTATACAAAATTCCAACAAGTTTCTACCATATTCATTACATACTTTATCTTCAGAAACACGTTCAACTGGTGTATCAACAATATAGTCATCTGGTAAAATATCAGATATATGTAAAAAGTCATTTTCAACAAAGTCACAACTTGTTGCCGATCTGGCGTTCATATCCCCACATATAATAAAGTTACATTTATTATCAGACATGTTTTCGAAAAGAATCATGTCATTCAACATAATATCAAAAATACTCTTCGAATAAGATTCTACCGCTTTCCATAGGTATATTGTAGCATAAACATAAATAAACATCCTCTTTTAAGTTAAATACTGCACCGTTTAATTTAACTCATATTACACAATCACTAATTTTTTTAATTAAGGTATCATTAGTTACTAATCTATCTGCGATATAAACAATTAACCCACCAGAATCCCTTTTAGTGTTTTTTACTTTAAGCGTTCTATTTAACACAAAAGACTCAAAACCATCTACATCAACATTTGAGCTTTTATTTGTCCATGTTTCTGTCAGTAACACTACATCATGTTTATCAAAAATATCAATCAGTTCCGGAGATTCCAATTCATTATAACGTTTACCTCTTAATCCCTGTACATTTAACAACGCAAATTTAATCGTACTCCCCCCTTTGTCCTAAAGGTTATCATCAATGCTCTCATGATCAGACACAGTTCCCTGTGTATTTGACAGTTTATCTCTACCGTCGCCTTCATTTCCACCTAGGGCAGATGCGTTGTTCGAATTTCCATTCGGTGCTTTAACATGTTCGCTGCTTGTTGGAATATTACTACGTTTCCCACCACTTTTGGAAGAATTATCTCGCAATAACTGCTTGCCTTTGTTCGTATTTCCTCTACGTACGATATATCTAGACCTACTATTATCCGGCGTTTTTTGTCTCGGCTCCCTGTGTTCCCGTACTGTTGAAACAGACCGTGACCTTTCACGCAATGCACGGACTTGAACCTCTTGCTCATGAATAGCTGTGTATTGAGTGCTGGACTTCTCTACAGGTGTATCGGGAATATTTTTATTTGTGTTTTGGATTAACGTTGGAAATACCACCGATGTAGAAGGAACAGCAGGTAAATTTAAATGTATGTCTCCCTGTGTACTGTTTATTGAAATTGAATCACTTGCTGTTGGTACCGTTAAATCGCACTGAACACCTATGTCTGTATAAGCGTGTATTCTGCTGTGTGTCGTGTAGTCACTGGGTGTGTAACTCGGTTGATAGTCTCCCTTACTGCCGCTAACATGTGGCATATTGTGTAGGCCTCCCTGAGCATGATCTGACTCCACACTGACTACGTCCATTGAGAACTCTGTTTGAGCCATATTTGTGAAAGGACTTGATTTCTGCACCTGTGGTTCGGGTAACTTTCCATCGTAAACAGAGTCAAAGCCCTCTAGTTGTTGACATTTGATTGTCAAGGGACGTAATCCGTGTACGGGAAAATAGGAGAAACAGAGTTAACTTAGATTTTTACGCGATCTGATAGTACATATGATTATTATTCATAATAGTAATACGTATAGAATATGTACAATATTATCTGGCTTGTTGTTATGATTGTTAATATGACTATTGTTATAATTATTGCAGCAAACCTGTATCAAGACACAACGTTAATCGCTTCTCAAGTGAGCCCAGAAGTTGCATGTACAAGCCATGACAAGCCAACAATGCGTTCCACCGTAAGTTTTTCATATGTATACGTACTTTCAACAGATATGCACAAGTCAGAAATGAAACGGGCACTCTATGGCACGCAGAATGATACTTGTTGACATTCCATTGCCAAGGGACGTAATACGTGTACGGGAAAATAGGAGATACAGAGATAACTTAGATTTTTACGCGATCTGATAGTACATATGATTATTATTCATAATAGTAATACGTATAGAATATGTACAATATTATCTGGCTTGTTGTTATGATTGTTAATATGACTATTGTTATAATTATTGCAGCAAACCTGTATCAAGACACAACGTTAATAGCTTCTCAAGTGAGCCCAGAAGTTGCATGTACAAGCCATGACAAGCCAACAATGCGTTCCAACGTAAGTTTTTCATATGTATACGTACTTTCAACAGATATGCACAAGTCAGAAATGAAACGGGCACTCTATGGCACGCAGAATGATACTTGTTGACATTGCATTGCCAAGGGACGTAATACGTGTACGGGAAAATAGGAGTAACAGAGATAACTTAGATTTTTACGCGATCTGATAGTACATATGATTATTATTCATAATAGTAATACGTATAGAATATGTACAATATTATCTGGCTTGTTGTTATGATTGTTAATATGACTATTGTTATAATTATTGCAGCAAACCTGTATCAAGACACAACTTTAATCGCTTTTCAAGTGAGCCCAGAAGTTGCATGTACAAGCCATGACAAGCCAACAATGCGTTCCACCGTAAGTTTTTCATATGTATACGCACTTTCAACAGATATGCACACATCAGAAATGAAACGTGCACTCTATGGCACGCAGAATGATACTTGTTGACATTTCATTGCCAAGGGACGTAATCCGTGTACGGGGAAACAGGAGGAACAGAGATAACTTAGATTGTTACGCGATCTGATATGATAGTCCATATGATTATTATTCATAATAGTAATACGTATAGAATATGTACAATATTATCTGGCGTGTCGTTATGATTGTTAATATGACTATTGTTATAATTATTGCAGCAAACCTGTATCAAGACACAACGTTAATCGCTTTTCAAGTGAGCCCAGAAGTTGCATGTACAAGCCATGACAAGCCAACAATGCGTTCCACTGTAAGTTTTTCATATGTATACGCACTTTCAACAGATATGCACACATCAGAAATGAAACGTGCACTCTATGGCACGCAGAATGATACTTGTTGACATTTCATTGCCAAGGTATGTAATCCGTGTACGGGGAAATAGGAGGAACAGAGATAACTTAGATTTTTAAGCGATCTGATAGGCCATATGATTATTATTCATAATAGTAATACGTATAGAATATGTACAATATTATCTGGCGTGTCGTTATGATTGTTAATATGACTATTGTCATAATTATTGCAGCAAACCTGTATCAAGACACAACGTTAATCGCTTCTCAAGTGAGCCCAGAAGTTGCATGTACAAGCCATGACAAGCCAACAATGCGTTCCACCGTAAGTTTTTCATATGTATACGTACTTTCAACAGATATGCACAAGTCAGAAATGAAACGGGCACTCTATGGCACGCAGATTGATACTTGTTGACATTTCATTGCCAAGGGACGTAATACGTGTACGGGAAAATAGGAGAATCGGAGATAACTTAGATTTTTATGCGATCTGATAGTACATATGATTATTATTCATAATAGTAATACGTATAGAATATGTACAATATTATCTGGCTTGTTGTTATGATTGTTAATATGACTATTGTTATAATTATTGCAGCAAACCTGTATCAAGACACAACGTTAATCGCTTTTCAAGTGAACCCAGAAGTTGCATGTACAAGCCATGACAAGCCAACAATGCGTTCCACCGTAAGTTTTTCATATGTATACGCACTTTCAACAGATATGCACACATCAGAAATGAAACGTGCACTCTATGGCACGCAGAATGATACTTGTTGACATTTCATTGCCAAGGTATGTAGTCCGTGTACGGGGAAATAGGAGGAACAGAGATAACTTAGATTTTTACGCGATCTGATAGGCCATATGATTTTTATTCATAATAGTAATACGTATAGAATATGTACAATATTATCTGGCTTGTTGTTATGATTGTTAATATGACTATTGTTATAATTATTGCAGCAAACCTGTATCAAGACACAACGTTAATCGCTTCTCAAGTGAGCCCAGAAGTTGCATGTACAAGCCATGACAAGCCAACAATGCGTTCCACCGTAAGTTTTTCATATGTATACGTACTTTCAACAGATATGCACAAGTCAGAAATGAAACGGGCACTCTATGGCACGCAGAATGATACTTGTTGACATTTCATTTCCAAGGGACGTAATGCGTGTACGGGAAAATAGGAGGAACAGAGGTAACTTAGATTTTTACGCGATCTGATAGTCCATATGATTATTATTCATAATAGTAATACGTATAGAATATGTACAATATTATCTGGCTTGTTGTTATGATTGTTAATATGACTATTGTTATAATTATTGCAGCAAACCTGTATCAAGACACAACGTTAATCGCTTTTCAAGTGAGCCCAGAAGTTGCATGTACAAGCCATGACAAGCCAACAATGCGTTCCACCGTAAGTTTTTCATATGTATACGTACTTTCAACAGATATGCACAAGTCAGAAATGAAACGGGCACTCTATGGCACGCAGAATGATACTTGTTGACATTTCATTGCCAAGGGACGTAATACGTGTACGGGAAAATAGGAGAACAGAGATAACTTAGATTTTTACGCGATCTGATAGTACATATGATTATTATTCATAATAGTAATACGTATAGAATATGTACAATATTATCTGGCTTGTTGTTATGATTGTTAATATGACTATTGTTATAATTATTGCAGCAAACCTGTATCAAGACAAAACGTTAATCGCTTTTCAAGTGAGCCCAGAAGTTGCATGTACAAGCCATGACAAGCCAACAATGCGTTTCACCGTAAGTTTTTCATATGTATACGCACTTTCAACAGATATGCACACATCAGAATTGAAACGTGCACTCTATGGCACGCAGAATGGTACTTGTTGACATTTCATTGCCAAGGTATGTAATCCGTGTACGGGGAAATAGGAGGAACAGAGATAACTTAGATTTTTACGCGATCTGATAGGCCATATGATTATTATTCATAATAGTAATACGTATAGAATATGTACAATATTATCTGGCGTGTTGTTATTATTGTTAATATGACTATTGTTATAATTATTGCAGCAAACCTGTATCAAGACACAACGTTAATCGCTTCTCAAGTGAGCCCAGAAGTTGCATGTACAAGCCATGACAAGCCAACAATGCGTTCCACCGTAAGTTTTTCATATGTATACGCACTTTCAACAGATATGCACACATCAGAAATGAAACGTGCACTCTATGGCACGCAGAATGATACTTGTTGACATTTCATTGCCAAGGGACGTAATACGTGTACGGGAAAATAGGAGAACAGAGATAACTTAGATTTTTACGAGATCTGATAGTACATATGATTATTATTCATAATAGTAATACGTATAGAATATGTACAATATTATCTGGCTTGTTGTTATGATTGTTAATATGACTATTGTTATAATTATTGCAGCAAACCTGTATCAAGACACAACGTTAATCGCTTTTCAAGTGAGCCCAGAAGTTGCATGTACAAGCCATGACAAGCCAACAATGCGTTTCACCGTAAGTTTTTCATATGTATACGCACTTTCAACAGATATGCACACATCAGAATTGAAACGTGCACTCTATGGCACGCAGAATGGTACTTGTTGACATTTCATTGCCAAGGTATGTAATCCGTGTACGGGGAAATAGGAGGAACAGAGATAACTTAGATTTTTACGCGATCTGATAGGCCATATGATTATTATTCATAATAGTAATACGTATAGAATATGTACAATATTATCTGGCGTGTTGTTATTATTGTTAATATGACTATTGTTATAATTATTGCAGCAAACCTGTATCAAGACACAACGTTAATCGCTTCTCAAGTGAGCCCAGAAGTTGCATGTACAAGCCATGACAAGCCAACAATGCGTTCCACCGTAAGTTTTTCATATGTATACGTACTTTCAACAGATATGCACAAGTCAGAAATGAAACGGGCACTCTATGGCACGCAGATTGATACTTGTTGACATTTCATTGCCAAGGGACGTAATACGTGTACGGGAAAATAGGAGAATCGGAGATAACTTAGATTTTTATGCGATCTGATAGTACATATGATTATTATTCATAATAGTAATACGTATAGAATATGTACAATATTATCTGGCTTGTTGTTATGATTGTTAATATGACTATTGTTATAATTATTGCAGCAAACCTGTATCAAGACACAACGTTAATCGCTTTTCAAGTGAACCCAGAAGTTGCATGTACAAGCCATGACAAGCCAACAATGCGTTCCACCGTAAGTTTTTCATATGTATACGCACTTTCAACAGATATGCACACATCAGAAATGAAACGTGCACTCTATGGCACGCAGAATGATACTTGTTGACATTTCATTGCCAAGGTATGTAGTCCGTGTACGGGGAAATAGGAGGAACAGAGATAACTTAGATTTTTACGCGATCTGATAGGCCATATGATTATTATTCATAATAGTAATACGTATAGAATATGTACAATATTATCTGGCTTGTTGTTATGATTGTTAATATGACTATTGTTATAATTATTGCAGCAAACCTGTATCAAGACACAACGTTAATCGCTTCTCAAGTGAGCCCAGAAGTTGCATGTACAAGCCATGACAAGCCAACAATGCGTTCCACCGTAAGTTTTTCATATGTATACGTACTTTCAACAGATATGCACAAGTCAGAAATGAAACGGGCACTCTATGGCACGCAGAATGATACTTGTTGACATTTCATTTCCAAGGGACGTAATGCGTGTACGGGAAAATAGGAGGAACAGAGGTAACTTAGATTTTTACGCGATCTGATAGTCCATATGATTATTATTCATAATAGTAATACGTATAGAATATGTACAATATTATCTGGCTTGTTGTTATGATTGTTAATATGACTATTGTTATAATTATTGCAGCAAACCTGTATCAAGACACAACGTTAATCGCTTTTCAAGTGAGCCCAGAAGTTGCATGTACAAGCCATGACAAGCCAACAATGCGTTCCACCGTAAGTTTTTCATATGTATACGTACTTTCAACAGATATGCACAAGTCAGAAATGAAACGGGCACTCTATGGCACGCAGAATGATACTTGTTGACATTTCATTGCCAAGGGACGTAATACGTGTACGGGAAAATAGGAGAACAGAGATAACTTAGATTTTTACGCGATCTGATAGTACATATGATTATTATTCATAATAGTAATACGTATAGAATATGTACAATATTATCTGGCTTGTTGTTATGATTGTTAATATGACTATTGTTATAATTATTGCAGCAAACCTGTATCAAGACACAACGTTAATCGCTTTTCAAGTGAGCCCAGAAGTTGCATGTACAAGCCATGACAAGCCAACAATGCGTTTCACCGTAAGTTTTTCATATGTATACGCACTTTCAACAGATATGCACACATCAGAATTGAAACGTGCACTCTATGGCACGCAGAATGGTACTTGTTGACATTTCATTGCCAAGGTATGTAATCCGTGTACGGGGAAATAGGAGGAACAGAGATAACTTAGATTTTTACGCGATCTGATAGGCCATATGATTATTATTCATAATAGTAATACGTATAGAATATGTACAATATTATCTGGCGTGTTGTTATTATTGTTAATATGACTATTGTTATAATTATTGCAGCAAACCTGTATCAAGACACAACGTTAATCGCTTCTCAAGTGAGCCCAGAAGTTGCATGTACAAGCCATGACAAGCCAACAATGCGTTCCACCGTAAGTTTTTCATATGTATACGCACTTTCAACAGATATGCACACATCAGAAATGAAACGTGCACTCTATGGCACGCAGAATGATACTTGTTGACATTTCATTGCCAAGGGACGTAATACGTGTACGGGAAAATAGGAGAACAGAGATAACTTAGATTTTTACGAGATCTGATAGTACATATGATTATTATTCATAATAGTAATACGTATAGAATATGTACAATATTATCTGGCTTGTTGTTATGATTGTTAATATGACTATTGTTATAATTATTGTAGCAAACCTGTATCAAGACACAACGTTAATCGCTTTTCAAGTGAGCCCAGAAGTTGCATGTACAAGCCATGACAAGCCAACAATGCGTTTCACCGTAAGTTTTTCATATGTATACGCACTTTCAACAGATATGCACACATCAGAATTGAAACGTGCACTCTATGGCACGCAGAATGGTACTTGTTGACATTTCATTGCCAAGGTATGTAATCCGTGTACGGGGAAATAGGAGGAACAGAGATAACTTAGATTTTTACGCGATCTGATAGGCCATATGATTATTATTCATAATAGTAATACGTATAGAATATGTACAATATTATCTGGCGTGTTGTTATTATTGTTAATATGACTATTGTTATAATTATTGCAGCAAACCTGTATCAAGACACAACGTTAATCGCTTCTCAAGTGAGCCCAGAAGTTGCATGTACAAGCCATGACAAGCCAACAATGCGTTCCACCGTAAGTTTTTCATATGTATACGCACTTTCAACAGATATGCACACATCAGAAATGAAACGTGCACTCTATGGCACGCAGAATGATACTTGTTGACATTTCATTGCCAAGGGACGTAATACGTGTACGGGAAAATAGGAGAACAGAGATAACTTAGATTTTTACGAGATCTGATAGTACATATGATTATTATTCATAATAGTAATACGTATAGAATATGTACAATATTATCTGGCGTGTTGTTATGATTGTTAATATGACTATTGTTATAATTATTGCAGCAAACCTGTATCAAGACACAACGTTAATCGCTTTTCAAGTGAGCCCAGAAGATGCATGTACAAGCCATGACAAGCCAACAATGCGTTCCACCGTAAGTTTTTCATATGTATACGCACTTTCAACAGATAT
>JAWPHD010018894.1:0-37964 GCA_037043455.1 Cyrtodaria siliqua
GCATACGATGCAAACATTCGTATTTTTGACGCAGTTCATAATTATATTAAAAACTCAAAACGTTTTAACCTGTAGATCGGTTCCTTCGTTTATTGAATTCTTTAAATGGTACACCCCTACCCCTACTCCCTTGTGTCGTCCCCAAACTCCCCATTTACATTTATATTCTTCACTTAAGATTTATAATTTCCAAATATATTTTTTTTCATATTTCATTCATTTTGCCTATTTGAATGATGAATTCTCAAGTTCTGTTTATTAATTTTGTTCCTTTTGTTTGTTCTGTTTATTTCATTTTCTAATTTATTTAAGTGCTACTTCATCTTATCATGTTTGCTAAGAATTATTCTAGTATCACTTCGTAAACGTAGCTTTTGCTTTTTTCATACTTCCAGCTTGTATATTGTAAACGTATGGACTAACTACTGTTGATAATGCCATCAACTGTGTACAATTAATTCCATACAAAGGAGAAGAACATCATAAGTATTTTACTTTCGTTCTAATCGTTTTTCTGCTATTGTGTACTGATTCCATGTTGTAATAATAATGAGAAATAAAATATGTTTAAACCAAGGAAAACATAGAAAATGATTAGAAAGAGAAGTTGACTTATTTAATAGTAAAACACAATAGCATTTGCTTTATTTACAGCATAACGACCCTTAACACATGTCTAAAACATGGTAAAAGCTTGTTAGAGACAAGATGAGCAAAGCTACAATAAGGTCGAATGACCTGGGTATGATTTTTTATTAAAAACACTTTTTTAAGCATGATTTCTTGCTGACATCCTTTATTTAAATTGTTCTGCAAAACATTCCACCAATGGGATGAAGTATCTGGGCACACAACATTGAAAAAATAATTTTTTCTAATTTTCGAAAAATGCTTGGGACGGAATTAATTTTTGCAACCGCGTCGGGTTTTGGTTTTCGAGTGTATGTTCCAATAGATTTCCTGTTGATACACTGTGAGATAATAGTTTTTATTGAATTCCAGCAAGGAAATAAACACTACATGGGTAAATGCCAAAACATTTGGATTTTTCTTCTTCTTTTACCGTAATGCAAAGATTGCCGTGTGTCCCTTTAAACTATTTGATTTGTTTACCTTGTTGTTGTTGGTAGTAGAAATGAGCACTTCTTGACAAATTCTTGTATTTATTTGTAGTAGATGCTATACTATTTCTCAGAGTACTAGGCACAATAACAACAATATTTACGGACATTTAGTTCCCAATTTGACGGTAAAGCTCATTATCTAGGTCACGCTGTAGGCCACGCATGAGCGGCATGTTTAGCTTACTGGTTTAGAAATTGGGGGCGGAAAATGTGTTAATTGATTGCTTATTTTTCGTCAATGATTGTACATTTTCAAATTAATGTTTCCGAATGAATGGATAATTATCGAGTTTCTGCTACACTATCGAATCAAATGAATTAATATTAATGAGATGTTCGACATCCGGGTAACTACGCTATTGAAACTTTCCATTCATAAAATATTTATGCGTGTATTATTGCGCATAGTATTTCAGTACATCTGCGAAAAAGACACGTATATACTGTATACAATGACAATTATTCACAATCGGTAGTTATATTATTTGGTATATATAACGTACATGTCAGTCACCTTATGAAATTAAGTTATACTTGATGCAGTTAAAGGAACTACATTCTCGAAGTGCATTCTCGAAGTGCATAAGCTCCTCATCCGATAATAGGTGTATTAATGCGCATAATATTTCGGTACATCTACAAAAAAAAGACACGTTTATACTGTATACAATTACAATTATTTCATTATTTCACCAATCAGTAGTTATATTATTCGGTATACATAACGATCATGTCAGTCACCTTATCAATTAAGTTGTATTTGAGGCAGTTAAAGGGGACTACATTCTCGAACTGCGTAAAGCTCCTCAACCCAAAACTCCAACTTCAGAAATTACAGTATACATGACTCCAAAGAGTCAGCCATGCGACTCAAAAAATCGAGTTTCTAGAGTGTGTGTGGGGGGTGGGGTTGTGGGAGGTGGGAGAGGCGAGGGCGGGGAGGGGAATGGAAGGGTCAACAATATGTGTAAGAAGGTATGTAAGAATTGAGCAAAACAACACAGAAATATGTAAAAAAAATAAAAAAATTCCAGTATCTTCCAGTGTGTGTGGTTGTGTGTGTGTGTGTGTGTGTGGGGGGGGGGGGGGGGGGAGTTTAGGGGGGGCGGAGGCAACATGTGTAAGAATTGACAAAACCAACACAGAAATATGTAAAAAAAAAAGTTTTAAGTGGGGGGGGGGGGCAAGAAGTGCCATGTAAGAAGCTATGTGTAAGAATTGACTAAAAAAAAGGGAGGGGGCAACATATATGTGTAAGAATCGACTAAAACAACACAGAAATATGAAGAAGAAAAAAGGGGGTGGAGGGAGTGGGGGCTGGGGTGGAGGAGGGAGCCCATGCCCAATATGGGTGAAGTATGAATAAGATGCATAATGCTATAAGAAATCCCAAACCTAAATTATAGATACATACATGCTTACATGCAAACCTACATCTGCCTTTATTGCACATTTTATGGGCCATCACAATTTTGGTTCCATGGGAGCCCAGAATTTGCAGAAGACAAATTACCCCAACCCTTTAAAACATACTATAAGGAAACCAATTCCCAAATTTAGTTCAGCTAGGACAAGAAATGTAAGAGATATAGACCTGTAAACACAGCTTACACGCAAAATTTAATGTGAAACAGACACATTTTAAGGGTTATCATAATTTGGGTTCCATGGGAGCCCATGGGTTACAGGAACCAAAATTGCTTATGCAGCCCTTAAGATAATGCTATGAGGAAGCCCATGGCCAAATTTGGTTGTGCTAGGATAAGAAATGTAAGAGATATAGACTTGTAAACACAGCTTACACGCAAACCTTGATGTGGGACGCCGACGCCGGAGTGATTACATAAGCTCTCTTATTCTTCGAATAGTCAAGCTAAAAACCTACTTTAATTCTGGAAAAAACATCTTTCAACTCAGTCATGTGAAATCCAGGCTTACAAAAATAAACTTTTTTTCTGTCCAAGACAGAGAACAAATATTTATAGCAATAACGACCTATGCACCAACACTTGGGACATTGCAAAATTGGTCATTTTGTGACTTTTGTGGGATATAATACTTGCATGGGTATGGTAAAGATGGTCACTTTTATGTATTTTTCGCACACTGTGAGGTGGTTTAAAGTAAATTAAGAGGCAAAATGTATTTTTCACCAGTTTTGTAGGCAAATATACGCTGGGGGCAGCAGTATTCACTAATTTGCATGTTTAGTGTAGAATTAATGTGGTGCCTTTGGTATAACAGAGAGGTCATCCCTCTCACTGATCTTTTCTTCTTGTTTTGGGAGGTTTTCCCTGATGGATTCCAAGAAATTTTTGAGTGAGTCCGTAATGTCTTTTCATATTTCATCAGGGTCTGACTTATGTTGGATATCACGGCTGTTGTCATGATCAGGTAACTGGGTGACATTTTTTTTATTTATGCATATAGTCGCCGCTTTGTCCGTTAGGCCTTCTGTCCGGCCCACTTTTGTCCGGAGCATAACTTCAAAACTACTGATGGGACTGCAATGAAATTTCAAACAATGATAGAGGACAATGAGAGAAAGTGCAGAATACAAGAAATGTAACTCTGTCTTCATTCAAATTAGAGTTATTGCCCTTTGTAACTTTATTCTTAGAATTTTTGTCCGGAGCATAACTTCAAAACTACATATGGGGACTGCAATTAAACTTCATGCAATGATAGAGGGCAAATAATAAATGAAGGTGCTAGAGTGTTCACAAGGCAGAATATGGCCTTTTTCAGCAAAACAAGGAACATAATGCTTTGGTCACAACCCCTTCCGATTAGGCTTAGGATGTACTCCCGGCATGATTTTTAGCCATTTTGGCCTGGTCCCCGGCCGGACACCAGACATGGCCGGCCGGTGGCCGGGGCTCTCAGGCAGCATCGGGGAGGTGCCCGAAGAGTTTTAACTCGAAGTTAAAATTTCTCCGGTGTCCCGTAGATTTTCATAATCGGCCACATATCCTTCACACATCGTTTAAGTATCGTCCGATATCCGGCCGGGAATCGAGCGGTAATCGGCCGGTGTATGTAGCCTCAGAGGAGAAATTTTTGGGACCGGACATGGGCCGATATCCGGCCGATGTCTGTTTACACATTGGAAAGTAACCCACCGATGTCCGATCGGCTTGAACCGGTGTGGACCAGATATGTTACAGACATCGGCCGGTCACCGGCCGGCTAGAACCGGACATTGGCCGGGCATCGGGTGGACTATATAAACCCCCGTCAGTCGCCGTGTACAACATTATAGCGCGTTTCTACACAAGAGACAACACACACACAACAACAACTTGAGAAGCTAAGAAGATGCCTCCCAAAGGAAAAGAAGGAGAACATGGCAAGGGCAAGGGCAAGGGCAAGCAGAAGAAGGCACCCGCAGCTCCTCGGAGAACCTCCCCCAGGAAGAAGAATGCTGCCCCCGCCGAGGACCACAGCAGTGACGAGGAGAGCACCCATGGAGCCGGAGCTGAGTCAGATGCGTCGCAGGAGTCTGTGGCCCAGTCGCAGTCAGGGTCGCAGTCCCAGTCGCTGCCCCAGTCACAGTCCGAGTCGCAGTCGCTGTCCCAGAAGTCCAAGAGGCGCCGCAAGGAGCCAGAGTTCCCCATCGACATAATGAGGAAGATAGCGTCTTTTTTCGAGGGGAACCCTATGTTTTACGATGTGTCACACGAGAGCAACAAGGACACCCACCTCAAGGAAATGTCCTAATGTTTTTCCTTTTTCTGTGTGTTACAGTGGAAGACATCATGCGCCACTTCACCAACATGCGAACAGACCACTTCAAGCTCAAGAATGCGGTCAAGACGACACCGAGCGGGTCTGGTGCAGCCAAGGTCCTGACGCCCCTCCAGCATCTGAAGGTGCACGGATACTCGTTCTTGGACCCCTTCTACAGGCCCCGTACTTCCAAGACAGACACGTGCGGAAAGGTAAGCATCTGCAAGCAGAATTTGTCGAGTTTACCTCTTTCATAAATATTTCAATATTTCACAATAGATAATACTGAATGGACAATTGGTATTAACTCATTTTCATTTTTTGCTTGCTGATGTTTCAGATTGCCGGGGCTGAGGGCGGTGACGAGTCTGGGTCGGACGTGGAGTCGGAGTCGGTGTCGGTGTCGGTGGCGGCAGATGAGGGAGCTCCCAGCACTTCCAGGGGTACTTCAAAGTCCAAGTCCTCAGCCAAGCCCTCAGCGAAGTCCTCGGTTGTGCAGGAAGTGCTCCTTAAGTTTCTGGAGAAGAGTGCCGAGTCAGCCAAGCAGGCGGAGGAGAAGGTAAATACATGATAAAATTGCCACATTGAGCATTGTCTTATACTTACATCCCATTACATTTGAATGCAAGTTTTTTTGTATTTACTATTAAATGCAATGCTCATGTTCTGTTCACAGGTGCAGGCTATGCGGGAGGCATCCCAGAAGCCACATAGTGCGGCGTGGGCTGACTGGCTAGTCAGCATACAGTCGGAGATCCCCGAGAACCTGTACCGCCAGTATCAGGCCGACAGTTTCGCGCTGGCCATGCGGTACATCTCGGGGCAGGTCCAGCCCACGCCGCAGCCGTTGCCACAGCCACAGCCGTTAGCACAGCCGCAGCTGCCGACCTTGTTGCCGCAGCAACAGTACATCACCCTCTCTGCCATCCCTCCACGGGGCCACCAGCAGCAGCAGCCGCAGTTTGCCACACAACTACAGGTATGTTTTTCTAAGCTCTTTACATTGTACAGTACATCTCATTGCAGTTATTTTACAATATGAACATTTTATGCCTAACACTTATAGTCTTCTTTTGCACTGTAGTAATGTTTTTATGTTACTATGTTTCAGTATCCAGCTCGTGCCCACTCGGCCCCTGCGCCAGCTGCCACCTCCTTTGACAGTCTGCTGTTTGGGACTTCGCCGAACGCCTCGTTGCTGAACCAGGCATGGACCGTAGCTGACACCATGACGTCACCCTTGGGCAGCTCGCTCCCGACGCGTACTTCAGGCCTGGACACGCCCCCCGCTCAGCAGTCCAGACAGTCCACTGAGTCCCTGTCACAGTTGCTTCAGGATACGCAGAGGACACTCCACCCCTCCGACGATGTGCACAACATAGTTATAGACTCGAACCAGAGGAGCCATGTGAGCCATGTGAGCCATGTGTCCGACTCGGATAACGATATGGACAGGGATATGGACAAGGATATGGCCAGGGATCTGTGACTTTTGTGATTACTTTATATGTGCATCTATTGATGTGATTACCATTGACGTTGGATATGTTTATGTTATATTACCATGTGACTGTGCATATTAAAATAATGTGCTTTGAGTTTTAATAAAAAATCCTGGGTCTTAAAATAATTTATGTGTCTGTTTTGCCTTGTATAAAATAAAGTTGTTATAAACGGTCCAATAACAAAGAAAAAAAAAGCAAATAGTAAGGTCAATTTTACAATAGAAATAATAAAGGTCATCTAAAAAAAACAAAGGTGAAATGTTTTAAAGGTCAAATTCGTACAAAGTCTAAAATAATAACTGAAAAGACTTTGCTTTATGTATTTGGCTCGTCTTTTTAAAAAATGTAATGACAGTCAAAGTCTGGGGATTGCTCTATATGTCCCCCAAATTTAACTAGTGAAATTACTTTTTATTAAGACAATCACAATGATTGATATTAGAATTATGCTGTTTTATTTCTCAGTCATGGAATGATACAAATATAGCAAACATATTTATTACAAGCATGGGACATAGTAAAATAGGAATGTAATGAAAGTGTCTGTCACAATGAAAGTAATACACAAAGTCATTGTTGTATCGCCACATGCTGCCACGGGACACTGCCGGCCGGACTCATGAAATAGTTCTTAAAGTACGCGCGCTGCTCCTTGCCAGCTTGGGTCGTCCTGGGGCCCCGTCCTTCTGCCTCGACATCCTGCATCACAGCGTCGTCCCGCCACGCCCCGGGCACAAGTTGCATCTGGTCGTCTTCCCGGTCGAGGTCCGGGTTCTGCAGGCCGGGGTAGCGGGTCCTCATAATGTTGTGGAGCGTCATGCAGGCCTTTGCAACCTTGACGACGTTGCGGGGCTCGAGTTGGATGGTGGTCAGCAGGCATCTGAAGCGGCGGGCCATGATGCCGAACGCGTTCTCCACAACACGCCGGGCCCGCAACAACCTGTAGCTGTAGATGCGCTCGGGGATTGTCTGGTAGCGGTGGGAGTACGGTTTCATCATATACGTCCTCAGCGGGAACGCGTCATCCCCGATCATGAAGAAGGGCATGTCTCTGTCGTCGTTGGGAAGGGGTTCGGGCGGGGGTAGACACAGGGTACCCAGGCGAAGAGCCGGCTCCAGGAGGGATCGGTTGAATATCCCGGCGTCCGAAGATGAGCCGGGGGCCCCCACGTTGGCCCAGATGAACTTGTAATTAGCGTCTACAACAGCCAGCATGACGATGGAGAAGAAGCCTTTAAAGTTGTAGTACAGCGACCCAGTCTTGCCCGGCTTCGTGATGGCGATGTGCTTGCCGTCGATGGCCCCGCAGGCGTGCGGGAAGTTCCACTTGTCTCGGAACCCTTCGGCCACTGGTCGCCACTCGTCTGGGGTTTGGGGAGTGTTCCACATCTCGGCCTGGTACTCTTCAAAGATCGCCTGGCACACCTCAGGGATGAAGAGCGATATGGTGTTGTGGGCGACGCGGAACGCGAACGCCAAGTCTCGGTAGCTGGCTCCCGTGGCAAGGTATCTCAGTGTGATGGCGAGCTTGAGGCCAGGCTCCAAAGGGGCTCGGCACCTGCAACACAAGAAGGTGGTAAAATATAATTAAAATCATGCATAATAAAATATTTTTTAAAGCACATGTTTGCAAAAATAGGTACAAGTCACAAGATTTTCACAATTTCACAGTATAATTACTTTTGGCTCTTGGTAATGCGGGGCCCCACTCTGTCGAGGAGCTCGTGCCAAAGTGCCGGCTCCACACGTAGGTATGACTTGAAGTCGCTGGCGTGTTCGTTCTCGAGCTCCCGCATCAACGTCTCGTACTGGCCAAACAGCGGTCTACGCAGGATCCAGTCGCGGACCCACCACTTCCGTCTTCTCCTCAGGGCCCTCTGTCGCTCCCTCTCGGCCTCGTCTAACAGCGCCGCCAGTATCATGTTGTGTTGAAGTCTTGCTTGCGCCAATTCCTGTTCCAGCATCGCCAGTCGTAGTCTTCTTGGTGCAGCCATCGTAACGTTTTTACCATGCCAGGTTGGGCGGCCATTATATACCTCTTGACCGAAGACGTAGCCATCGGCCATCACACCGCCCGACAATCGCCCGACATTCGGCCGGGCCTGGTACAAGCATCGTTCGTTGTCCGTAGGATACTCGGGCAATATTCGTACGATGTCCGGTGAAAAGGCCGGTTATCGCCCGGACATCATAGGATAATCGGCCGATTAGTATTAGATGTTCGGTCGGTATTCACTGCCTCGCCGGCCCCCAAAAAATTTCTCTTTGGAAACAGACGCCGTACGATTACCAGACGGTCTTCGAACGGCCACCGCACGGCCTCCGGACGGTGCCATTTATGTAAATGATGTGTGACAAATTTTTTGACCGGTGTTGTCCGATGTCGGAAAAATGGCCAAAACCAGCGGTGTACTCCCGATTAACCCCTATCCCCGGATACCGGCCGATCTTTGTGACCATAGCATAACTCAGGTGTTACTAATCCCATCTGGCTTGTTTGAACCTGAATGAGTTTGTATTGATATTAACTATCTGTGCAAGTTTGGTAAAGGTCAAGTAATAAATGAAGGTGATAGAGTGTTCACAATGCAGAATATGGCATTTTTCAGCAAATCAAGGGCCATATTACCGGTGAAACTAATCTGATCTGGCCGACTGCATTTTTCAGCAAAACAAGAGCCATAACTCCGGTATTACTGACCAAATTTAGCTGGTTTTCGAACTCGTCCAAGTTTTCATTGGTATTAACAACCTGTGTAAGTTTGGTAAAGATCCAATAATAAATGAAGGTGCTAGAGTGTTCACAAGGCAGACAATGGCATTTTTCAGAATGACCCAATTTAGCTGGTTTTCGAACTTGTCTGAGCTTTCATGGATATAAAGACCCTGGTAAAGTTTGGTCAAGATCCGATTAATAATGAAGGCCCTATCGTGTTCACAAGGCAAAAGTTAACGGACGACAGACAACTCGCCATCCCATAAGCTCTGCTGGCCTAGAGCTAAAAACTACTAATGAAACTTCACACTGATAAATGGCAATGAGAGGAAGTGCAAATATCTACAACCAATCTTCATTCAAATTAGAGTTATTGCCTTTGTAATTGTATACTTATAATTCTTGTTCGGAGTATAAGTCAAAAACTACTAATGGAACTGCAAAATCAATTGAAAACTGCTGGGTGATACAAGGCCATATGGTAAGTTGAGGATAAATTTCGGGGAGCGTCCATCGGTTCTATCGAATTTCTTGTTTAAAATGTTTTTGGAGGTAATTCTGTTTTAATGAAACACTGCATCCGTAAACATAAATATGTGACTTATGAAAAGCTGCATTTGTTTACAAACATTACAAACTCCATGCGCCTGATGATTTTGACGTCTTCATTGGACGACATTTTCTGAGAAATGTATCCAATAAAAAAAGTCATGTGATTCCCCACACTGAACAATTGTCGGACAACGTCATCGTTCCAAGATGGCCGCCTCCATTTATGTTCTTGCAAATTTTCAATAGGTCATATTTCATTTATTTTTCAGGTCTTTTTCCATTGAAATTCCATTAATATACCATTGCCTTACCATTTGTTTCAGAAAAACCATTGAAACATCATTTATTTGAAGAAAAATAAATGGTGCTTCTTAGAAATAGCCAACAAAACCATTGATTATTGGCCATTTATTTCCATTTATTTAAAAAAAATGCATTTTCAATGGTATAGGAAATTGAAGATTCAGAATGAATCACTTGGTTTACCATTGAAATGCCATTCATTAACTTGGACCATTTTTTTCAGTAGGAGTATAACAAAATGGGAATTTCTTGAAGCCATTTAAAAACCATTTATTACCATTTATTTCAGAACTTGTATTTTTATACTTAAATCAGTTTTGCCTCATTGTTATTAAGCATGCATAAGCATGCATAATATGCATATACATGTGCATACATGTACCAATCTAATGAAATAATGGTATATATCAACATAAGTTGAAAAACTAAAAGTAAACGTATACATTTTCACGAGTGGGTATATCAGTTGTAAATGTTACAGTTGAATTTCTTTCTTTGAATCGTTTTAGTGATAAAAGAACCAATTTTATTATTAATTTACCAATAAATAGAGAATATCCTGTTAGTGCCTGATCTCATCCAGTTTATCAGGTGAGGCTGAGAAAACAAGAGGCCCAAGAGGGCCTGTGGACGCTCTACTGGCTAACACGGCTCTTATAACATCAATGAAGCGATTGACTGCCATTTACGTTTTTTTTTAAAGTTTCGGGCAAAAAACAGCTTTTTAACTAAATCAAGGGCCATTAGGCCATATAAAATTAATTCCCAGTTTATCATCCCCGCCCGAACCGGAAGAAGTAAGTTATATTTATATTGAGAACTTCAACTTTTAAAACTCACATACATGGTAGTTTATATCATTATAAATACAAATGTATGTTATAGCAGTGACAATTGGTAATAAAGAGAGTGTTCAAAACATAATACTTCTGGTTATTAATATTTTTGTGATGTTTGATATCATCTCAGGAAAATAAAAAATAAAATTGCACCCCCCGCCCCAATTTTTTCCAAAATTTGGATGATAAACTGGGAATTAATTTGATATGGCCTAACTAAAGAATCTGGTAAAGTTTGGTAAAGATCAGATGAAAAATGAAGGCCCCACCATATTAACGAGGCAAAATATAGCATTTTTAACTAAATCAAGAGCCGTAACTCTTCTGTTACTGGTCCGACTGGTCCAACATAGAGCTAAAAAAAAAAAAAAAAAAAATAAAAATAAAAAAAAAAAAAAAAGAATAAAAAAAAAAAAAAAAAAATAAACGAAAATAAAAAATAAAAATAAAAAATATGAAAAAAAAAAAAAATGAAATAAATAAAAAAATAAATAAAAAAAATAATAATATAAAAAAAGAAAGTCATAAAATCTGCTAATGTTTGGCAAAGATCGGATGAAAAAAATGAAGGCTCTATCGTCTTAACGAGGCAAAATAGAGCATTTTGAACTAAATCAAGGGCCATAACTCCGCTGTTACTAGTCCGATATGAATGGTTTTCGAATTTGTCCGAGCTTTCATTGATATTAACAACTTGATAAAGTTTGGTAAAGATCAAATGAACGATGAAGTCGTCTTAACGAGGGAAAATATATTTTAACTAAATTAAGGGCCATAACTCTGCTGTTACTGGTTTTCGAGCTTGTTCGAGCTTTCAACGACATTAACAATCTAATAAAATTTGGTAAAGATCGGATGAACAATGAAGCCCCTATCGTCTAAACGAGGCAAAATATAACAATGGTTTCAAACAAGAATTAACCATCGGCTTCTTTCAACACAGCATTATCTACATAAAATAAAAAAAGCTGAAAACCCTTTCTGCCACTTCTGCCACCAAGACGAGACTATAGTTCATATGTTTTTGACCTGTCCTTCATCTCAGAATTTTTTAACACAGATAAACTCTTTCTTTTTAACAAAAAACATAAATCTGAATCTGTCAGAACAAGCATTTATTTTTAACACAGGTGAAGAACAATCGACTGTAGAGTTACAAATTATTTTAGAAATGAAATACTATATATTTACCTCAAAACGACTAAAAACACCGCTCTCCCTTACCCGCAATTAGAAATAATCAACTAGAAAGATTTGAAAATTCATGGAGCAAGTACAAAACCATTGTAGATTAATCAGTATTATACTAACTCCTATCCATGCACTTCTCCGGGTACAATTTTAGAGCAAACCCAAGACACTGACAATTCGTAAATCAATTATATCAATATTGAATATTTAATACTTACATATACAATTTTTATAAGCAGATGGGCCTTTGGACAGCAATCAACTGTTAGGTAAAGAAGTGTTGTTTTTCCTTAAACAGAATTTTTCTTTTTCTTCCTGAAATCATAATTTTTATGCTCCCTGCCATAACTGTACAATACATGTATATTTTCTGTACTAATTGTAATTTCATTATGCTAAAATAGTATTTCATATAAATATTGCATGTGAATGTAAAGATATTGTAAGGTGTGGCAAAAAAAATTAAAAAAATATAGCATTTTAACTAAATCAAGGGCCATAACTCCATTGTTACTAGTCCGATATGGCTGGTTTTCGAAATTGACGGAGCTTTCATTGATATTAACAATCTGATAAAGTTTGGTAAAGATCGAATGAACAATTAAGCCCCTATCGTCTTAACGAGGCAAAATATAGCATTTTTAACTAAATCAAGGGCCACAACTCCGCTGTTACTGGTCCGATATAGCCGGTTTTCGAAATGGTTTGAGCTTTCAACAACATTAACAATCTGATAAAGATTGGTAAAGATCAGATGAACAATGAAGCCTCTATCGTCTTAACAATGCAAAATATAGCATTTTTAACTAAATCAAGGGCCATCACTCCGCTGTTACTAGCCCCGTGTGGTTCCCGGGGGCCCCCGTTTGGTCACGGGGCAAAGAATAGAGCCACTGCAGATCCATTTGGAGGGGTAGGCAGAGGGGTAGAATCCCCCCAAATTCATGTACATTTTATCATATTTTGTTCATGTTCATTAAAGGTCTTCATCATGATCCCTGCATTGTTTCAGGTGCTATCTTGCTCGCATCAAAAGAGCAGTGGCAGAAAAACAATAACGTGGCTCCAGCGTAAATGGAGTTTCTACGATAGAATTTGCAGCAACTCTGCAGTTCAGGGTGAGAAGGTTCTAGGTGTACATGGAAGATGAGCCTGGCATGTTCATGCCTGTTAGGCACCATATAACCTTTTCATGTGTTGGTGCGCCTTAAAACCCCAATTCAATTCCGCTGTTACTAGTCCGATATGCCTGGTTTTCGAACTTGTCCGAGCTTTCATTGATATTAACAATGTGGTAAAGTTTGGTAAAGATAGGATTAAAAACGAAGGCCCTATCGTCTAAACGAGGCAAAATATAACAATATAGCATTTTTAATTAAATCAAGGACCATAACTCTGCTGTTACTGTTCTGATATGGCTGGTTTTCGAACATGTCCGAGCTTTCATTAATATTAACAATGTGGTAAAGTTTGGTAAAGATAGGATGCAAAATGAAGGCCCTATCGTCTTAACGAGGCAAAATATAGCAATATAGCATTTTTAACTAAATCAAGGGCCATAACTCCGCTGGTGCTTGTCCGATCTGGCTTGTTTTCAAACTCGTCCAAGCTTTCATTGATATTAACAACCTGTTAAAGTTTGGTAAAGATTGGATTAAAAATGAAGGCCCTATCGTCTTAACGAGCCAAAAGTTAATGACGACGACGGACGACAGACGAAGGACGGACGACGGACAACTCGGCATCCCATAAGCTCTGCTGGCCTTCGGCCAGTAGATCTAAAAATGAAGCCCGAGGCATTGCAGACAGGTCAGAATTAGTCCTATATTACAGATTATCACATATAAATAATTGTAACATCTGTTTAATAAAAACAAAAAACGTTTGCAATAATCATGCTATTTTAATAGTGTTAAGCTTTTCAAGATCTGATTGTTAAAAACCAGAAGAACTTTATGTTGTGTCACATTGTTGGACTTTCTGCTTAATCTATTTCATGTCCAATAAGGTTGCAGTAAAACAAAATTGGTGAAAGTACTGTTAACATCACGCTTAAATGTCCAAAATCGGTATTCCCATAAAAATGATATTTCAATGGTATTTCAGTGGTGTTCCTATATGAAGTATTAACAATAGGCCCAAGAGGGCCTGTGGACGCTCTACTTGCTAACATGGCTATTATAGTATCAATGAAGTGAGTGACTGCAATTTAAGTTTTTTTTGAAAGATTTGGGGCAAATACAGCATTTTTAACTAAATCAAGGGCCATAACTAAAAATCTGGTAAAGTCTGGTAAAGATCAGATTAAAAACGAAGGCCCTACCCTATTAACAAGCATTTTTAACTACACAAGAGCCATAACTCCTCTGTTACTGGTCCGATCTGGCTGGTTTTCGAACTTGGTCAATAGAGGTAAAAAATCAATAAAAATTCAAAAAATAAAAATAAAAAAAAATAATAAAAAAATTCAAAAATATCAAAAATCAAAAAAAAAAAATAAAAAAAAAAAAAAAAAATCAAGAACAAAAAAAACAACGGGGAAAAAAAAATTGTTGAGGGGGTTTGCAAGCATCTGGCCAAAGCAGAAGGCCCAACTGACCTCAAAGGGTTCGCCTTCCCAGTTGGCGAGATCCCATTGGGGAATCTTACCCCGAGTGTTTTTCTCTGCATTTTACAGTATATTTTAACGGATTATTATATGTGTATATCCTTAATACTGTAATCACACCAGGCTCACAATTAGAGTAGGCGATTATCTCTAAACAATGTATAGTGTATTCAGCTATATTATGTGTAATACTAATATGTGAGCTGTATCTGTATTGACCATACAGACTACCTTCCCCATGGAACACGGAGGCAGTATAATACTTCAGATAAGTTATGTTAAAATCTCTTACAAAGTGTTTTAACTAGAACAACAGTGTCTACTTTACCAGGAAAACAATATCCTGTATGCAAAAGATCTTTCGGAATAAAAATTCCTTCGTCAGCTGCCATAAAGAGGCACCGTTGTGTTACTTAAATATTTGGCGTTTTAGCCCGTATACACGTATATCCACCCTTGAGAATTTTACATGTGTATTCTCTACCAGTTTATGTTAAACTGTGTGGTATCGTGTGTCACCGTGGACAATGTATTAGTATATATATTCACTTCCAATCTTTACATATATATGTTAGATCGTTTTCACACTCATTTAGTATCAGAATACTAGAAGTTGGAATCTGGCGATCGAGTAGTGTATGCTGTTACAATCACCTACTGAACATTCTCTGTTTTCAGTGTATTGTAAGTTTGTTGCAATTTGTTGTATTGTAACAGTTAATGCGTGTTGGAATCGCTTTGAGTGTGTATGCTATTTTATTACAATTCTCCAGTTCTTGACCTGGCGAGATTTTCGTGTAATCGTATAATCTCTTTGTGTAATAAATACACTAAGCTACACTCAATTGGGTAACACTAATAGTCGATTCTACTAGTTAACCAATCTTCAATATTCTCTACTTTAAAGAGCTGGTCTTCAAACCATCATATTCACCTAAAGTGAATTATGTGTTTGTGTATATACACTGTATATTGCGTTTTTGTTTACGCTTAAATATACTTTCTATTCGCAAGCAAATACGAGTTTGTTTACCGTTTCTATTGCTTGTATATCTGATTTCAATTTCACCAAGGGTTTAATTGATTTCAGAGTGCTATAGTCAAGTGAGAACTCAACTGTGTGTGTATATACACTGTATATTGCGTGTTTTTTTACCGCTTAAATATACTTTTTGTTCGCAAGCAAATACGAGTTTGTTTACCGTTATTATTGCTTGTATATCTGATTTCAATTTCACCAAGGGTTTAATTGATTTTCAGAGATTTTTGTTAGTCGAGTGAGAGCTCAACTGATTTGGAAGTATCTATCTACAGTCTTATATACCGTATTGAACATTTATAATACAATGGTCCCTCTGTGTTGTCTATCCACGACTAATTACCACATGTAGAGGGTGTGAATAAGTCTAACTCGTGGTAACGATTTTTTGATAACCGTAGAGACATAATGTGGGGCCATATGCTCCCTGATTGAACTCGCTTTTGGCGCTTAATTATCAATAGTATCTATTTCATGTCTCGTAATGAACCACATCATGAATGAATATGCACGTTTTTCGTATTTTTCCCACCTAGGTTATTTTTGAATTATTATACGTCTCTTGTGCGAGTCCATTGAACTGTGTGGGCATTGTGTCCGCTTGTTTAAAATCTGTATGAGTAATTAATAAGGAAGATGGCTCTTATTAATATATCCCTGTTTTCTTTCCCACTGTTTTATATATTAACATTTTTTACTAAGTATGTGTATTATTTTCTACCCAGACTTGTTCTTGGTAGCTAATCTCCATATTAAGTGGTATATTCTATCAATCTTCGTCAAGTATTGGTGTATATCGTCTACCTATTTATATTGGGTTAAAGGGAGATAATCGCTTGGTTGTTATCTTTATCATGTTTTTGATTTGTGATGCTCTTTCTTATATTACAATATTCTGTATTGGTTATTCTGTATACTATTCTATGCCGGGTTAATGTTTTATAATATGTATGTTTGACCCGTATCGTGTCATTATCACTGTTGTATTGTATGCTAAAGGTTAACCAATCCCTGAGTCTGCATCTTTTTTCAGAAGGTTAATTAACATGTTTAGCTCATCCAAGTCATTAAAAAGCGGCAATTTAGCTCTAACCAATGTGTCCCTTAGATTTTCTCCCCGTTTGTAGGCAATCATAGGTTTTTTCGGAAATATGTTTTTCAGTGTATCACTTTGTTCAATGATTTTCCAGTACGATTGTAATTGTCCTGCTAGTCCCGTGATGTGTGGGTTATATTCCGTTATGAAAACTAACGGGAATTCTGTATTTTTTATGTTTGTTCCATACAGATACTGTTGTCTGTGTTTATGGTCAACCTGTTGAAATGCGCTAGAGAACTCTGTTATACTGTATCCCCTCAAGAGAAGTTTTTCTTTGAATAAGTTCGCCCTTTCTAGAAAGTCCCCATAATTTGTGGATGTTCGTACAAATCGTATAAGTTCCCCTTTAATTAAACCTTCAAATACTGATTTTGGATGGGAGGACGTTCTGTGAATATATTGAAAAGCTTCGCTTGGTTTCACATAGGGTTTAAAATCTAGGACACCATCCGTTTTGAACCGTTCTCCTTTGTGTATTATCGTATCCAGAAAGATCCCTTTTGTATTAGAGATTTCATATTTAAATTTAAGGGTTTTGTGAATTTCGTTTGCTTTATCTAAGAATGCGGTTGCTTCAATTTCCGAGCCCAAAAATATAACTCCGCTGTTACTGGTCCGATATGAATGGTTTTCGAACTTGTCCAAGCTTTCACTGATATTAACAATCTGATAAAAGTTTGGTAAAGATCGGATGAAAAATGAAGGCCCTATCGTCTTAACGAGGCAAAGTATAGCATTTTTAACTAAATCTAGGGCCATAACTCTGCTGTTACTAGTCTGATATGGCTGGTTTTCGAACTTGTCCGAGCTTTCATTGACATTAACAATCAACAAGGAAGCCCCTATCATCTAAACAAAACAAAATATAGCATTTTAAACGAAATCAAGGGTCATAACTCTGCTGTTACTGGTCCGATATGGCTGGTTTTCGACCTTGTTCAAGCTTTCATTGATATTAATAATCTGGTAAGTTTGGTAAAGATAGGATGAAAAATGAAGGCCCTATTGTCTTAACGAGGCAAAATATAGCAATAAAGCATTTTTAACTAAATCAAGGGCCATAACTCTGCTGTAACTAGTCTGATATAGCTGGTTTTCGAACTTGTCCGAGCTTTCATTGACATTAACAATCTCATCAAGTTCAATAAAGTTTGGATGAACAATGAAGCCCCTATCGTCTAAACAAAACAAAATATAGCATTTTTAACAAAATCAAGGGTCATAACTCTGCTGTTACTGGTCCGATCTGGCTGGTTTTCGAACTTGTCCGAGCTTTCATTGATATTAACAACCTATTAAAGTTTGGTAAAGATCGGATGAAAAATGAAGGCCCTATTGTCTTAACGAGGTAAATATTTACTGACAGACAGACAGACAGATGACGGACGACGGATAAGCTCTGCTGGCCCTTGCCAGTAGAGCTAAAAACCATTGTTATTTCAATGTTTTTTCAATGGAGTATTAACACCCATTGTTTTGCCATTGTTATTCCATTTATATTAAATCTCATTTGCATATTTAGAACATTGTTTTACCATTTTTCTGTGAAATGGTACCTCATTTACATTTTTCGCCTCAAATCAATGGTGTTCCAATGGATTTTTGTCTTCTTCTCATTAACATTCATATTTATAACAAATCAATTGTATTTCAATGCAAAATCAATGGCTAGAAAATAAATGGACAATAAATGGAATTTCAATGGCTTGGTTTTTACTAAGGGAAGTATCATTATATGTTTTCATCCAACACGTTTATAAAAGTAAACAAGAAATGTCACAGTAAGTGACAAATGCCCCCGAATTGTCTCACACAATTTGACCTTTGACCTCTAAGTGTGACCTTGACCTTGGGGCCAAGACCTGGATTTGTGCTCGACACATCGTCTTATTGTGGTGAGCACTTGTGCCAAGTAATTTGAAAATCCATCCAGGAATGCCAGAGTTATTGACCGGACATGATTTGACTTTTGACCTATGTGTGACCTTGACCTTGGAGAGACGGACCTGGATTTTGTGCGCGACATGTCGACTGGTTCTGCTGAGGACTTGTGCAAAGTTATTTGAATATCCGTCCAGGAATGCCAGAGTTCCTGACTGGACACAATTTGACCTTTGACTTCTAAATGTGACCTTGACCTTGGAGCCACAGACCTTGGTTTTGTGCAAGACACGTCGTCTAGTTGTGGTGAGCAATTGTGCCAAGTTATTTGAAAATCCATCCATGAATGTAAGAGTTATTACCCGAACACGAAAGCACTTTGTTTTGACCTTTCACCTCTAAGTGTGACCTTGACCTTGAAGCCACGGACCTTGGTTTTGTGTGCGACAGGTCGTCTAGTTGTGGTGAGCAATTGTGCAAAGTTATTTGAAAATCTGTCCATGAATGTCAGAGTTATTAACTGGCCACGATTGTACAGACCAACGGTCACGAACAGAAAGACAGTGCGACTACTATATGCCACCCTTCGGCGACATAAAAATAAACAGTCATGCATATGAGATTTTATTGTTAAAGTTTATAGGGACTATAGGCAATATGAAAAAGTGACTGGTGTCAATTCAACTACAAAACTTACCAAACTTTTTCATTAACATTGACCTCTGTCAACGTCTAAGAAAGTAGCATGTGATCACAATGGCATGATAATTTGTCATATGACCATAGCTAAAATATCAAAATAGCAAACAGAACTTCAACATCGTGACACCACAAACTACCAGCTGCTGATTGACAAGTAAACAGTCAGAAGAAACTCTATTTATTTTCTACATTTTGATATATATATTTTAAGTAATTTAATTTAAGGTACCGGTAGGTTGTTAATAGTTATGTGATACTGGAAAGTGCTGGTTAGCAAAATGCTGTACTGAAACCCTAAGGGAACGAATTGGTGGTGTGTATTTTGAATGTTTTGATGGCGGAGTGATATGCCAAAGTACAAACCTTTATTCTACCGCAATATTATTCTGAGCATAATTTACTGTATATTTAAACCATTCAAGTCGGAATATTGTTTTCTTTCGTAATTTAAGCATTTTGTATAAATTTCATTCAGAAAAATATTAGTGCAATCAAGAAACTTTGCATTTCCATCATTTTTCATCGTTTGCGAAGATTCTTGGCATTTGATGAGACAATGACAGAGGTGTATGTGTATGCAAGGAATGACAACTCTGGGTAGAGATTGGCTAAATGGTTCTCCATGCATGCCTCTTCCACAGTAAAGTGAGAATGTTGACAACCTGTTAAAAGCTCAAACCTCATTAGAATTCTAGGAAACTTACTTTATCATGCAAATACACATGTCTGCTATTAAACATCAACATGGAAATCGGAGGTTGGGTGAATATTTTCAACCACATAGGTCAACACTATTTTTACCCCTTGCAATTGCATACTCTTTCTACTTTCACTTTTCAAACTTATACCTAAAACTGTCAATAGCTCGATGAGATGCATTTCCAAATATCTATAACATGTCCAGAATACAATTACAGCCAAAAAATAATAGGAATTTAATTGAATTGAATTGGATTTAAAGAAAGATTAGCACTCTTTAATACAGAACTACTTTTGGCTGCACCAGGCGAGCACATCTGGTTGATTTAGTGCAATTAAACCTCTACTGATCATCATCAATTATGTTCAGACGAATGACAATGTATTTCCATAGTGAATAAAAATGACATTGAAGACAAGGATGCAAAAAGTTGAAACAAAAAATTCAGTCAAATACAGGATTTCAACCAATCAATGAATTACTGAGAGGGATAATTGGATGACATTGTGCCGAAAATTGTCAGTGATTTGCGAGTGATAGCATGTGCAATGTTATCAGACATTTTATTGTTACGGTACAAGAATGAATATTAGAAGTCAACGGCTTTATACACCCACTGTCATATTTAAAAGAAAACACTGACTGACTTCCAAAAAAGATTTCCATACTAAGCTGATTGATAAACAATGATTATAAAATAACAATGAATGGATTGGAAAGTG
Source organism: Cyrtodaria siliqua (assembly GCA_037043455.1). NCBI lineage: Eukaryota > Metazoa > Mollusca > Bivalvia > Adapedonta > Hiatellidae > Cyrtodaria > Cyrtodaria siliqua. The sequence goes on from JAWPHD010018894.1 coordinate 20,711, forward strand.
TTTCATCGACTGACAGTCTGTGTAAGGCATACAAGCATCACTTTCAATATATTAAAATGAAGGTTAATACCAAATTGACTAAGAATTTCTCGACAATAGACTCACTTCAATTTGGTCAATACCCAATTAAAACAAAATGGGGTAATACCAAATTACCTTCCAAATCTTATCCAAATCTTATCTGTGAAGTTGTTTAAATGACATCAGCTAAAACTTTATGCTTCTGTTACACACTGACTGCCAACAAATAACGATTTTGTTTTTCTTACATGCATTATATATAAAGTAATATTTCAAATATGACAATATTAGGCTCCAGCTGTCTGAATGTATCTTATGATATATGATGCAAATAATGAGCTTAAACATTTTATTCTTGCACTGGCATACCGGATAAGGTTATCCGCGTTTTTCAAGGGTGTTGTTAAGTCTGATCTTACACACGAGAGAAGAAAAAAGTCAAGTGCATCAAGGATGATGTCAATAAAGCCAACAGCTGCATGACATCATTGTGTAAATAATCATGCAAAACATGATATGCAAGAAAAAGGATTGATCATGGGTATCCGGCTCAGATGGGGAATTCCAACCCTCGGTATAATTTTTTTTATCAGAACCAAGACTCTGTCGATAAAAACATTTATACCTCGGGTTGGAATTCCCTATCTTTACCGGATACCCATGAAAGATTCTTATACTCTATAGCCATTGTGTACAAACACAGTAAATCAGTCCTCATAGTAAATACATGGTTAAAAAAACAACAAAAAACAACACAATGCATATAAACCATGCTTTGCACATCAAAGCCAAGGATAACACAAAAAAGAGAAAGATTATTTTCCCTTATTTCCATTGTGGTCCTTTAAAATATTAGCTCAATAGCACGAAACATTATCTTGATGCAGACATTGTCCCTGGAATACTGCGACACATCTGAACTATAGTGACCTAGGTAGGGCTTGAAGTTAAACAAATTATTGCAACTTCAACTCCCACATGACCTAATTACACAGTTTGTACTGCAGCTCCAAGTATTTAGAAAATTATTCAGACATTTTCTACTGAATATATTCCCCAAAGTTGTTCTAAGTTTCATCCACAGAACTTCCAATTAGCAAAGAGACATTATTATAATAGATGTTACATAGAAATAATACAAGTAGTGGATGTAGGGGAAGGAGTCATGTTTTTTTATAGGAAGCAAAATGACTAGCAAAGATGTTAGTACCAGGATACTATAGGCGATGTCAATGCCAGGATACTACAGGTGAGGTCAATGCTAGGATGTTACAGGTGGGTTCAATGCTAGGATGTTACAGGTGAGGTCAATGCCAGGATACTACAGGTGAGGTCGATGCCAGGATGCTACAGGTGGGTTCAATGCCAGGATGTTACAGGTGAGGTCAATGCCAGGATGTTACAGGTTGGTTCAATGCCAGGATGTTACAGGTGGGTTCAATGCCAGGATGTTACAGGTGAGGTCAATGCCAGGATGTTACAGGTTGGTTCAATGCCATGATGTTACAGATGGGTTCAATGCCAGGATGTTACAGGTGTGTTCAATGCCAGGATGTTACAGGTGGGTTCAATGCCAGGATGTTACAGATGAGGTCAATTCCAGGATACTACAGGTGAGGTCAATGCCAGGATGCTACAGGTGGGTTCAATGCCAGGATGTTACAGGTGAGGTCAATGCCAGGATGTTACAGGTTGGTTCAATGCCAGGATGTTACAGGTGGGTTCAATGCCAGGATGTTACAGGTGAGGTCAATGCCAGGATGTTACAGGTTGGTTCAATGCCATGATGTTACAGATGGGTTCAATGCCAGGATGTTACAGGTGTGTTCAATGCCAGGATGTTACAGGTGGGTTCAATGCCAGGATGTTACAGATGAGGTCAATGCCAGGATGTTACAGGTGGGTTCAATGCCAGGATGTTACAGGTGGGTTCAATGTCAGGATGTTACAGGTGAGGTAAATGCCAGGATGTTACAGATGGGTTCAATGCCAGGATGTTACAGGTGGGTTCAATGCCAGGATGTTACAGGTGAGTTTTCATCAATGTCCTACCATCTATCCTGGAGGTTGTTTAAAGGGTTTACTTTGATTTTGACTTAGTGGACTTGTTTTTGACCAATTGATCCAATTTGAACTTGAGTGTTCCTTTAATTGACCAAGTGACCTAGTTTGTGTTGGACTGACTCCAGGGGCACAGACTAACTCTATTTTGCTAGAAGCCAGCTGGGCCCCTGACTCAGATTTTTTAGGGGCCCAGCCCCAACAAAATATTATTTTATTTTACCACTCCGGTACATAATTTATGAACAATTACATGCCATTACTCCCTGCTTATTGAATATTATAAACAACATTACTGAATACACAGAACAGAATATGTTATCACGGGCACAGATTAACTGTTTTGGACTAGGAGCCAGCTGGGCCCCTTGCTGGCAAAAGTTAGGGGCCAAGCTTTAGAATCAGTAGACCAGAGTGTCGCATGTCATTGTATTCCAAGGGTTACATTAAAGTATACTTACATATACATATACTAACTAAATGCTACCTATCTTTGGAAGAAAACTTTGTAAAACCTTTAGAACTGATGAAGATATTTTTAATCAATAGAATTATTTATTTAAAAACAAAGAAAAAATCAAACAAACAAATCTTTCATTCCCCAACACAAAGTTAGTTTATACTTGCAAGAGTCAAACTCAATATTTATTTTTGTAACATGTAGAGCCAGACAGAAAAATAAGGATTATAAGTCCAAGTTATCTATTTATTTATAAATAGTATTGTTAATGAGTTTTGTTATAAATGATCACAACTAGAATATGTAAATTATTGTAATAAAAGATTAAAAAAGATTAGATATTATTAAATTCATGTTTTATTTTGTTATAAATATTTTATGTTAACATACAGTTTTAAAATTAATGTATGAGACCTTTCCTATCAACATGAATTCTCTGCCATATAATTATTATTGATGATTTCTAAAAGCACTGCATTTTATTAATCAAAAGCGCCGCGTTTTAGAATATCCAAAAACCGGAAGTGAAACCTAATGATTTCCCCTTCAAATTATAACACAATTTTATGATCATGCGTAAAATAAACACTACCATGTCTGTTTTAATGTAGATTTTATACCAGCAAATGTTACTTGTGCTCATGCACATCTAATTTACATTAACATTCATCGCAAAGTACCGTAACATGCAGTTTTGTGGGAAACAGTACATCGCAACATCTGGAACATTGTCTCTTGTTTCCGCAGTGAAAATTGGAAAAATAAAAACAAACGTTAAATTTGTTTGTTATTATTTTGTTAAGGGTTTGTCTATTTATTTCAGCCAAAAGTACGTAGTTCACGGGACCAAAGCAAAATCTGCGGGGTAAAATCGTCGAACTTAAATGTTCAATGATTCAGATTACCCTTTTTCCGTTTTTTTGGATTGAATACTTCTGGTCGCCACATGGGTTCGTGAGTGTCAAATTTTGGTCGCCCAGACCATTTTTTACTCGCCACAGGCGACTGGGCGAGTGCTAATTTGTGCCCCTGGACTCATTTGTATAAATTTGAGAGTAAATGTCAATGCCAAGGTGCTACAGTTGAAGTTTTATCAAGATCCTACAATCGGTTCTGGATAAGAAACAGTTTAAAGGTGTTCCTTTGACTTCACCTAGTAACCTAGTTTTCTGACAGACTGACCCAATTTGTAAAACATTGAGAGCAGTTCTACCATTGGTTCTGTACAAGATGCAGTTTAAAGGTGTATCTTTGATTTGTACATACTACTGCCCTATTTGTTAGATGGATTGACCCAATTTGTAAAAAATGCAGAGGTCAATGTCAGGATGCTTCAGATTAATTAAGGTTTATTAAGATCCTACAATAAGTTCTGAGGAAGAAGTCATTCTAAGATTGTTCTACGGCTTGACCTAGTGACCTAGTATTTTGATAGATTAATCCAATTTTGTATAACTTGTGAGATATCACTGATAGGATGCTACAAGAGAAGTATCTTCACAAATGGGCATGTGATATCCGAGAAGATGTCGTCTGAAGTGGAAAGTTGACAAACAGTCAGACAGACGGACAATAGAATGTGACAAAAGATCACTCCGAAATGTCCTGGTTAGTGACTTAATAACCTACTGATGTATTAGAGCACCAGCCATATTTTATGTTGAAACAACTCAACAAAATATCTTATATTTTTAGAGCTGCCCAAAACAGTGGGAAAGAATATATAGCAATGCAGGAACCATGCTCTACTCTTCTATCAAATTAATTTCTATGGCTCTTTAAATGTTCGTAGGGTAAATGCAGATACCTGGAGCTGTAATGTTTATGTCCCCTTCTGACGAAAGAGGCTTACAGGATTATGATCTTGTGACACTTAATTCTTGATAAATATCCTACCTTGTGTCCCCTCTGTTTGATGTCCCACAGTTCTATATACCTTACACTGGTTAACCGCTGGTTGATGTCCACTCTGTTCTTGTCACTGCCAACATAACCTCCTGCAGGCAGCCATCAGCAAGTAAGGAGAATACTAATGTTACAGAACCCTTATCTTTAATGCAAATTATGTCCTCTTAAAACCTGTTCAACATATTTAAACTTAATACTTCAGTAATTAGTAAATTAGTAATTACTTGAGTGACTCCATCGAAAAACTAAATGCTTTACTATAGAGAATTTGCAGCAGGTGAGAAGGTTCTAGGCCCTGTCTGCATATTTTTATCTTGATGTGAATTGAGGGTGGTCCCGAAATGATCATTGCTCTTGGCAATTAATAAGAGTCATTAAATTTAACATGGGTACTATTTCTGTAAAGTTTGTAGGTCTAATAGTTACTATTAAGTTAAGTGGGGAACATTTTTTCAGGAGTGGATCATTATCAGATCAATGTGACCTTGATGACATACTGACCCCAAAAGCAATAGACATTTTCCTCTCACCGAGTGAAGTTTAATGAGTATGTGTGTTAACTTCCGGAGTTGTCCTGTGGAATGCCGATGTCCATATGAGATCATGGTGACCTTGACCTTTGACTTAATGTCCCAAAAGTCAATAAAAAACCCTCTCACCAACGGTAATGTGCCTATAAAGTTTCATGAGTGTATCTGTTATACTCTTGAGTTATTGTGTGGAATATGAATGACCATGTGAGGTCATGGGGACTTAGACCTTTGCCCTACTGACCACAAAAGCAATAGGGCTATTCTCTCAGCAAGGGCCTATGTTTTTTTAAATTATATTTTGGGAGAATAACCCATACCATCACAACTGGGAACTGTATGTATGCGCTACAGTTCCCAGTTTTATGAATAAAATTGGAAATGTTAGCGCAATTTTTCATAAAATTCGGAAAAATATAGTAAAGCATTCCTTTCATAAGTTCCGGCAGCGACTCATATGTTTTTCATAATTGCACATGGTAATCAAGATAGCAATGATCAGTTTCTTTGAGTTTTTCGCTTTGATAACGCAATCTTATAATTATACATGGTGGCAGTGAACAGTTTATTTGTGTTGTGATGCCCACACTAACGCACACGCATCCCTTACATGTGAACAATTGCTTGTTGTACTTTAATAGTGTTTACTGTACACTAGTGTCGTTCCAATTAATCAATTTTATCGATCATCGATCAGTTATGCCTTTGATCTGATTAATCGATTACAATTTTTCATGATCGACTTTAGTCGGTTGTTCAATGTTATGGCTTATATCATTCTCTTGTACTAAAATATACAAGAAAATAAAATGAGCTGTAATTTTGCAACAAGTAATCACATATTTATAGTGGGTAATATCACAACTTATTTTTTAAATGTATGTTGGTCAGTTTCATTCAGTTCCTTTATTACCAGAACATGCTTGAAATGTGATTATTTTCTTCATTATAGTTTGAAAAAGGCTTACATTTGTCTTTCATAGCAGCCATGTTTAATCGATTAATGATCGATCATCGGTCGGTTAAATGTTCTGATGATCGATCATGAATTTTCAGCCGATTCCCAACACTACTGTACACCAAGATCAACAGAAGCATTTAAAACTTTTAAAGCTCAATCATTGGCACACTTAAATTTTTCTTTTCAATTGGGATTTTTTTTCTCAAAATTGGGAAAAAATATATGTTTTGGCATCGCGTAGATGTGTATTTCCATGTCATGGTGACCTTGATGTTTGACCTTTGACCTACTGATCTCAAAACCAACAGACTTTCTCCTCTCACCAATGGAAATGTACCTTTGAAGTTTCATGCTTGTGGGTGTTATGGCTTTGAAGTTATCTGCAGATGTGTAATTGTTTATGGACAAATGGATGGATGCAATTACGAATGGACAGACAGACAACCTGATACCATAATATGTTAATATGTAACGTTTTTTAGAAATGCATTATTCATAATTTTCGTGCATACCAAATATGCACTGAAAATATGTTTAACACGCAGTCAAAATTCGATGTTTATCATCCGCTGTGTGTTGAAGTTTGAAATGTTTACAGCCAAGGTTGACTGGTATATATATACTGTGATAGCTTTATTCTGCAGATGTGTAGCAATAAATAGCAGGGTTTGAAATTAACAGTTGTCCCCTTGTCCTGTGCCACGTAGATTCTACTGGGGACAAGTTAATCCAGGTGACCTGTCCTACGGACAACTAAATTTTATAACAAGAAATGAATTTTACATCTTTAAAACTTGTGACTGAAAAAATGTCAAAACATTGGTTGGCACAAACATTGGTGAGCACCTTGTAAATGACAAATAAAAACTTGTCTTGTTTTCATTGGTGGAATATGCAACTGAGGGAATGTTATGTCACTTTCATGATTGATCCTGTTTTTTGTATCACTTTTACATGAAGTGCAGGGACAAGTAAATTTGACTGGGGACAAATAAATTGTGTAAGTTACTTGTCCTACAACTATGGACAAGTTGCTGAAAAAAGTTAATTTCAAACCCTGAATAGTAAACCAGCATGCCAGTCAAAAGCAAACGATAACTCTGTAATCGGTATTGGTTAAAATAAATCAGTAACTAACGTTTTAAAACTTAATTATAATGCAGTACATAAGCGCTCTAGTGATTCTGATTACAAGAACTGAAATATGTCACAAAATTCTTTTTTAAAACACAATCTATGATTTCATGAAGTTAAAATTTAACATATTACCGGATATATGTCATATGGGAATATGTCTTTAATACCTGCAGGACTTTTCCTAGGTATTTTGGAAAATAGGCCCCCTAGCTAGATCTAATTTGAATTTTTTTATCAAAAAATTGCCAAAATTGGGAAATTAGTACATTATGTACAATTATCATTTTAATTTTGATTTCAACCTGTTAGAGTGCTAACAACAATCAGTTACTGAAATAAGTGTGTGGAGTGAATAGAAAATATCTTTAAAAACTTTTCTTTTTTTTGGACTTTTTTTTTCTTTTTTTGTCATTGGGAAGGGGCCGAAGGGGCCATTATTCGGCCCCATGGCACTCTCAGGAAAAGCCCTGACCTGGAATGAGTATTGAACTGTTGTGTCCTTAATAATAGCCTAGTCTCACACAGTGATGCAGTGAACATCTGTCATAGAGGACCTAAGAGGACAACACAACAGCCAAGGCTTCAAGGGCTCTGGGAGGTCAGAGACGGGACATGACAACTCCCTAAAGAACATGCCACAGCAGCATGGGATGTTAACAAATTTGAACTAGTTCCAGGCCTGCCAAAACATTAACATAAAATCCTGAGATTTTCAAAATTTAAGATTTAAAACGTGCGATGAACATTTTAAATGGAAATTTGGAGCATGCAACTTCATTTTCACACTATTTTTTTAAAGCGCATATTTTAATTATTTATGCAATTAATACAAGTTGATGCATTGTTTGATACAGTGCTTTGTGGGGTATAGAATCACTTGGGTTAAACGTCTAATTTTAAAATGAAAGGAAAATGTATATATTTAATTTCTGATTTAGATTTACCCTTTTAGTTGTATGATAGCAAAATTTCTAAAATTATTGTCCTGAAACTGTGATTTTTTAATAGGCGTTTTTGCACCAATATTTACATAATTTCATTTTATCCTTAAAAGTGCCAAACTTCAACAAGTTACCTTAATTGATGATTGCATTTTGACTTTTGTCCCTAACATTTGTTAAAACAGCAAATATTTATTCTGAGTTTATTGTGACAGTATGAATTTTTGTTTCAAAAACACACTTCATTCAGGTAGTATACAGTACAGCTCACGCGAAACCCACACTTTACTCTTTCACGCCGAGTGAGGAATGTACAAATCGCGTACGCGTGGGAATCAGCTACGCGAAAAGCTCTCGGCGTAATTACGCCACGATACTTCGCGTAGACAAACTCGGAGTTCGCCGATTCGAAACTGCACAGGTAAAAGGTGCAACTTTTTCTAATTGCAGTCATTTTAAATGCATAATTATTCAACACAACTTGATTAAATGCATTAAAAGTTTGAAATACGTATTTGTTTCGAAATTTATTCATTGTATTTATCAGTCGTGTTAACTTTGCACGGAAAAGATGCACTCGGCGTCTCATTGTTTGTACTTTTTCTGGCGATTGGCTTTTTCAAGCGCGCTGTCAGAAAAGTTGTCAGAAAATTCAGATTTTTTCCAATAATAAATCACAAGTGTGCACTCATGGTTAATTGGATTCTACGCGGAGTAACTCGGAGTGTGATCACGAGTGACTCGACAATGGTGTACTTTCGCAGTGTGGATTCGCCGAGTCCAAACACTGACTCGGCGTAGATTCGCGCGGCACTCGATACGACAAAACTCGGCAAAACGAGTAAAGTGTGGGTTTCGCGTGAGCTGTACTGTAGAATCATTTTTTCTGAGAGGTGTTGCACATTGTGATATATTTTGCATGGAAAAATGTCTCAATTAATTTCACCGTTAAATAAATGTATGCTTATATGATATATCTTCAAGCCTGGAAAGTTTTAAAATAATCTAAAATATATGAGCTCAGAAAATTGAATTTAAACAGGAAATGATTATTTTGCTACCAATGATTCTGTACACCCCAAAGCACTGTAGTTATAGAAAATAATGAATTAGTATAGTAAATTGAGTAGAAAGACTTGGTTTAGTTTCTACCACAACTGTTTTTTTTTAATGAAAGTGCACTTATCTACACAGATGGTGCTAAATACAAAGTCAACTCTTATTTCAGAAGGTGTATTAATGGAAATGGTATGGGGTTTGTAAATTGCTATGGGTTTTGACTGTGTTTCATATAGCAGTTGATACCTGTTATTTTTACAGAAATAAATAGGGACCCAGTCAAAAAATGACTGGACTCAGGTGTAAAATTATATTTTTAATGCAAAGCGACCATTTCACCTTCGATCGAGGTGGTGAACTTTGTTAGAGCAGTCCACTTTAATCTAAATTCAGCGATACATGCACATGCACTGAGCTATAAATAGCCGACTTTACGGCATCAGTAAAAATACAGGTATGTGGCTCACCCAGCTTTATGTATCATAAAGATAATATAGTACGGAACCACTCTGTGTGCATGAATTTTAAGATATAATGATATATGTATAAGAATAATGTTTTTAAGCATAATGCCTTATTTAAAGTTATTTTATTATGGGTTTTTTTCTCGATGCTAATTATTAATGATCAATTTAATTGAACAAAACTGACTGAATTTATTTCATAATTTAATTTCTCTTATAACACACACACGAAAAAAAAAAAAAAGGTAGTAAAATCTTCTTTTTTTTTCAGTTCTTAAATTCTATTTTAATTTTCAAACCAAAAACATGTGTTATGACATTGCATGGTGCTTCCACTGTATACAAAACATTACCACACACATTATAATGTAAAAGACGGTAACAGAGACCGTCTCTCAATTCCGAGTAAGACCTGACATGGCCGCTTGATTGTTTGAATTTGGGAGTGGGAAATGAGGGGGGAGGGGGGTGGGTGGTGCTGGGAGTGGCGAGGAGGAGGTCACATATGGCAACAAAATATTTGCCTCATATGGAAAAAAAATATATGTGGAAAAAATAAGTATTAAGATATGGTGCAATTCAAAACAACTCACATGGCATTCAGAAAATAATATTTTGGCTGCATGGTAAATGGAGAAAAAAAAATAGACTCCCAATTTGGCACATGGAAAAAACTAACAGAGGCTCAGTTGTTGGTTGTTTTTTTTTGCTTCTGGTATATATCACAAAAAGTGTCTGGTTGACGCATTTCTGCTGAGTTAATTATGACCATTATTCACAAATTATGTTATATTTGTTATATTTGTTTTGTGTTTGCCCACAAAGCTATATATTTTCTTTCAAATTGCCAGACTTAATCTCCATAAATATGCAATGATGTGCAGAGTGCAATTATTATCTAAGCAATAAGTGCAATTGTATATTGTTTTTTGTAAAATAGCCAAAAACTGCAAAATTTCAAAAGTTTACAGTTTTACAACAAGTGCATCATTTGGCATTATAAGGCCTTTAACGGAGTGAGCTCGAGGCTATTAATATTTATTTCTGCACTTACAGGTGTTTTTGATTTGGAGACACTGTCAAGATTTCTAGTTGCATAAATGTCATTAAACACAAATAGATTGCACTTGTGTTGCGGGTAGCATGGCAGGCATATAGGGATCACTTTGTTCATCAACCGGTGTGTACATTTTCTGTATATAAACTAAAGGACAATCCCCTTTTTCCGGAAGGGTACAAACCATTTTCCATTTTTTCTTAATACCGCGCTTCATACTGTACATAGCACATTTGTTCCATTAAAATTGTTGTTCTAAACATTAAATGTCTCATTACTTTATTATTCCCAATTCCATTACATAATTTATATAGAAATTATTTTTACGCTGCATTGCATATTTATGTAATCTTGTACAAATTATAATCATCGTATGCAACAGCAGCTGTTATAGTGGTACCACACACAATTAAGGAGTTGCTAGTCAGGGGCGTAGCCAGAGCCTTTTGTAGAATACGCCCTGGTAGGGTGCGTAAGGGCCCCTGCGAATGGAGTCCTTCAAAACCATGGTTGACCATGGTTCAACCGTGGTTGACCATGGTCAACCATGGTTGCTGAACCATGGTCAACCTTGGTCAAACCATGGTTTAACAAAAACACTAAATGGCACCATAGCTGAAAACCATGGTCACACTATGACCATGGTCAACCATGAATTACCATGCTTGCTATAAAACATAACCATGGTCAACCAAGGTCGAAACCATGGTCAACCAAGGTCGAAACCATGGTCAACCAAGGTCGAAACCATGGTCACACCAGGATCAGCCATGGTCAAACCAAGGTCAACCATGGTTTAGCCAGTCAGTCATTCTTTATACCATGGCCATCCATGTTTTTTTCACCATGGTTATATGGTCAACTATAACTGACAGACAAAAAGTTGAGTTAACAATTTCTATTCTCCTTTAAGGTTACAGGTTTGAGGAAAAATCTTATTATTCCAGTGGAAATACCAGTGAAATTCTAGTGAAATTTCCATTGGAATAATTTAGTGGAATTGCCCTAATATCCAGTGGTATTACTATACCATATATGTTTACCTACCCGGTTTGATTATAATAGTGGGATTCGATAACATTTAGGACAATTTAAATTGGAGGACAGACAGCAGACAACGCCCTATCGCATAAGCTCATGCAATAATCTCTGGCCTGTGGCCATTAGAGCTATATATAGCTACTTAAATATAACTTCTTTTTTAAATTTATTAAATTCTGACACACAGTAAAAACAGCAGGCCGTATAGCGTCTTCAAACATTCTTCCTTGGTGATCAGTTTGGTATAGGGCCAGTTTTTTTTCTTTGATCTATGCACTGCAATAGCTCGTCCCGCGCCATCTGCACGTATGCCGTTTTTGGCCTCTCCAAGAAACTGAAATCTGAAAATAAGATTTTCATAAAACAGTGACATCATGTGTTTTTTAAGTATGATCTGCTGCCTTAAATATAGCTTTAAATTGTTTAAGAAAACCTTTAAACAGAATAAAGAGCTAGACCCTTTTGTGTGTAACTGGTGCAAGTGTCTACAGTGAGACGATGCCATAGGGCGAGTGTTCAGGGCCATTTTACCATCATGTTTTGTATATGCTTTCAACTTAACACTTTTTTGAACTATAAATACATAATCTTGGGTAAGTACATGTTTCAATACATTGATTCTTTTGACAGCAAGCATTTATAAGTAACATTTGTTTTTTAACCAATATCATTTTTTTAAATAGTAGATTGATTAAATGTTGTTTAACGGCTCATCAACACAGTATAGGTTATTTAGAGCCGCCCCAGAGAGAGGGGAAGGATACATAGGAATCCGGGGAACCTGCCCTACTCTTATTATCGAATAGATTCCTATGGTTCTTTAACGTGCTCGGAGGATAGACCGATACACGGGACCGCCCGCTTTACATCCCTATCCGACAGACGAGGCTAAGGGGAAAGTGTCTTGCCCAAGAACACACCGACGGAACTCAGTGGCACCACGGAGGATTGAACCCGGGGCCACCGGTTACAAATCTGCCGCGCTACCGACTGCACCACGCCAGCCGTCTTTTTTAATAGACAACAATTATTATACCTTCATACTTTGGTCAGGTAGAAGGTACAACGACCCGAGAAGTATTCTGGTCCATGGCTTTATCTTTCTGCGTCTTCATTTTTGCAGCATTCTTGTTTAGCTTTTCCAGCCTATCGAAATATAAAGGCAACCAAAATAAAATGTAAACATTAACTTTTAAAAAGACCGAGTTGAACGTCATCAGCAAAATGGCATGCATACTTTGAAACTGTATCAAATCCTTTTCTTTAAAATCCTGATTAATATATGATTATATGAATAAACTTCTTTGTTGTACAACTTCTTTGTTGTACAAGATATCTCACTCAGAATCTGGAAACGGGCAACCGGAAGCCGCTGTGAAACGACCGGTCCAAGCCGGTCTACACTTCTCAAGTCGCAGTTTCAAAATCCATTAGATTTTAAGCTTGTAAACCAAACAGTTTACACAAACAGTTTACACAATTGGTTTCATTCATAAAATAATGCATTTATTTAATTGTAACGGGCTGTTTTCCATCGCTAAATGTCTGCAAATTTACGATCGCCGTACATTCGCGAAAACTGATGACGTTATGTTCAGCATACGATTTCCTCAATCTTAAAAAGGAATTGATGCGTTCGTGTTTGTAGAAGACTATATATCTACCTATTAACTTGTTTATATGCATGACATATGATTAGTGTAGGCTCCAAAATACTTACGGATGTTGTTTTTTCTGCTTTCGCGGCCATTCAAAGTCAGCGTGCAGCGTTCTTTTTTAAACGGTGCAGCGTTCTTTTTTAAACGGTGACGTCACGTGATTTTCACACGTCGTTATAACCGTACTGATTCCGTTCACACGGGTGGCGTTCTATTGAATAAAACTCGCTGTTTCTAGATATATTGGCCTGAATCACAGACAGTATTAAACATGTGTTTTCCACACCAAACAATATCATTAAATCATTTTAATTTCTCGCTCAATATCAGTTTAAAAGGGACACATGGAAATCTGCGGCCCTGGAATGTTTTGCGAAAAAAGCGAACTTTTTGAATACACTCAAAGCACTGGTTTATTAATGCGATTACATGAGGTATTCAGTGTATTTCAATGATAAAGTATGAAATTAAACGTATATGGATGTGCATCTTCCCCAAAAGCGTTACAAAATTAGCGATATGCTTTTTTCCAAACGGGCGGCCCTGGATTGTTTTGCGAGAAAATGCGATTTTTTTTTAATACACTCGAAGAACTCGTTTATTAAGGCGACTGGATGAGGTATTCAGTGTATTTCATTGGTGAAGAATGAAATTAAACATATATGGATGTGCATCTTTCCCAAAAAAAAGCGTTACAAAACTTAGCGATATGCTTCTTTTTTCATATGTCACCGGTTTTCGCGATTCCAAAAAACGAAAAAGTATTTAGTTCTGAATGTTTAATTGATATACAGGCCTTACACAACTGCATTTAAATGTTCCACAATACACTAAGTGGACTTCAATGTTGGGCAGGGCAATTGTTGGGCAAGGCAATTGCCTTTTGAAAATATGTTTGCTCTGAGGCTGAGAAATTTTATTTTAAAAATATTTCCAAAAAACATTTTTGAGCAATAGCACTGAGAGTGCCTTCTAATTAAAATAAGTCATAATTCATTTTACAACTAAAACCATCTCAGAGCAGATGGTGAATCTTAGAATTATATGGAGAAAAAATGGAAGGGTGGGGAATAGACTCCTGCTGACCACCTTTCGAAATCCAAAAGCGCGCTGTCTGTGTCAGCGCCTGAACAAAATGCTGGCGAGACCCTGGCTGAGCTGTTAGTTGAGGAGGCCTGGATGATTTAAAATTATGGTCACCAGCTCAACCATGGTCATTAAGATTATCGTTGTTACCATGGTTGTCCAAAAACCATGCTTTTAAACCATGGTTTTAAAAGACAACCATGGTCAGAATCTCAACCATAGTCATCAATATTTACCATGGTCTGAGAGCATGGTTGACCATGGTTATTACATTGACCATGCTTACAAACTATGGTTTTGAAATTAACCATGGTCAAAAGCACTGCTAACCATGCTTCAACCTTGGTTCAACCATGGTTGACCATGCTTAACCATGCTAAGCATGGTCAACCATGGTCATCAGTTCGCAGGGGCCCCTGTGTCCCCCTCCTGCTGGTGGGGTTACTGGGGGTTTCCCTCGGGAAAATTTTGAAATTTGAATGCAATTTCTCAGGTTTGTGGCTTCATTTGAGCGAGATTTTGGAGGCTCTCGCCTCCATTTATTAAGTGTGTTTTTAAAAATAGTGCCTCACCCCTACCCTCCTTCAAGTTTTATTGCTGATTAAAAAAAATAAGCACTTTTATTTTTTCACATTCGATTTTCTAGAGTACGCCCGGGCGTACAGGTGTATGCCTGGCTACGCCCCTGCTAGTTCCTTGCTATTTCAGTTAGGTTGACCAATTAAAGAAATCACAGATGTTGCTGTATTACGCATGCCATTATGCCAATGAAGGAACTAATTATGTCCTTAGTTGTTAAAATTATATTCAGTCAGTGCATTACACGGATGACCCCACTGATTCGACTTCTATATATATTCCTCTGACCTATAGGGAGCGACTAACAGGATCAATTTGGAAAATAGCTGATAAACTGTGAAAGTATAGCTGTTAAATCATGAACATTTTGTTTTGCTCCCACAGGATCACTTTTATCAGTATTTACTGACGGAAAATAAGGAGATTGTACGCTTAAATCCGGAGATCCGGAGAGCGACTGAATCCGGATTTTATCCGGAGATTTGGCAGGCCTGAAGTTCAGGAAAGAGGAGGTAGGTTTGCCATCATCAGTTTATATTGGGACAATACACCAGCCAAAGGGAGGGAGGGAGGGCAATCAGTCAGTCAGTCAGTGTGTGAGTGCTAGTCGATTGTAGTCCAGCTACGCCACTGTGATCCCCAAAACAACCCCATTTCTCAAAATAAAAATGTACGTCCACATAAATCTAACATTAACAATGGGAGCGAACTTGTTTCAGGCCGAAGCATTCTTCAGAGTGTGTCTGTCACAAGTAATTTGATCCAAACCCATAGCACAATTACAGGAGAATATAAGATAAAAAGAAGAAACAAAATAAAAATTTAGCTTACCTAATATACATGGATAGCACGAGTCTTAATATTCCGGTAAATAACACAACACGAAAGTTCTGATCATTTCCCGCGTTCATTCGCAACATCTCGTACTCTGCTTCGCAGCATTCCCGAAGAATGACGGGATTGGCCGAGCGTTCACGATTGTTCCGGCGTTCTGTCATACATTCTGGGTTGGTTGAACATGGTTGCAAGGAGCGAACTCTGGGTAGATATCTAGGGCGCGCCCCTATAATCTTAAAAGTTATGGAAATATGTTTGTTTTGCCCTGAAATTAGACTTGCGCCCCCACCCTCCAATACAACCCACACCAACACCACAAAAAATAAATACATAAAAAAGGCGTGTTTCCAATTAGAGTAAGGAAAAAATAGCTAAGATAGGTCGATTTATCTTCTCTTTGTTTTTCTTATCCGGCATATATTAGAGTATCCATCAATTTACAATATTATCCGCCATTAATCCCGGCGGCCTCGGTATCTCAGTTTTTAATAATAATTTTTAATAATAATAATGTTTTTAAAAATAATAATAATAGCTATTGCTTAGCATTATAACTATTAACCACTATAGTGTAGTTCATGGTGCGTTAAATGTGTTCGTGTATAACCATGTAAGCTTATGAGCAAGGCGTAAGGGGTTTTGTTATTTATAACACCGTGATGATAGCATGATAGAACTTGTGGTCCGACCACTTTGCATAATTATATGGCAATAAAATATACTCAGTTGCAAAAGAAAGTGGACACTGAGTTTTGTTTAGATTTAATTGTATATTTTTTTTTAGAATTAAATTGAGAAATTCCAAAATGAATATGCCATGTTTGGTACCAAAGTGTTTATCATTCCATTGCCAATATCATGTTGTCATTTGTTTTTCAATAGGTCGACTCATTAACGGAATGTCGCTTGATAAAGAGGATAGGGTGTAAAGTAAAATTTTAAAAATGACTGTCCAGTTTCGTTTGCAACTGAGTATATGTTTAAATCATAGCACTGTACAATTATATTTTCCAATATTATATTTAATAGTACATGTGTGCATCCTTCATTGGTCCATTGTTTTAAAAGCTGTATAATATATATATATTTATCATGCAGATGTGCACTTTTCTGCCTAATAAAGGGGTGACCTATTAAATTTTGCTTTAATTAGGCACTGACAAAATCAATGCGGAATTCCTCGACGTCCTCGATAAGCGTACCATTCTGATAAATAGGTAATAATAGTAATTTATACAGAAAATATGGATAATCTACATGATAAATAGAATATTATGTCAGTGCCTTTCACTATCAAGTTTATTAGGCTCGGCACGAAAACGAAGAATGGCTCAGCCTCGCCATTGTTCGTTTTCTAGGGGGGGGGGGGGGGGGGGGGGGGAGGGGGGGGGGGACAATAACCGGTTACTGGAACGGCGTTTGCCGTGCAGCAATAACTCGGGGGAAACGTGGGG
>JAWPHD010018895.1:0-37952 GCA_037043455.1 Cyrtodaria siliqua
CTTACAACTCATATATTCCGTTACTATACAGGTACTTATTCCGTTCATACAACATATATATCTCCGTTCTTACACACTATAATATTCCCGTTATATACACATATACTATTACGTTCTTATACACATATATATTCCGTATCTTACACATATATATTCCATTCGTTACACGTACATATACCCGTTCTTACACATATATAATCTCCGCTTCTTAACACTCTATATATTCCGTTCATTACGAATATATATTCAGTTCTTACAAATATATATACAGTTTTAACACAATATATACAGTTCTTACACATATTTATCAGTTCTTACACTCACATATATTCACGTTCTTACACGTACATATTCCGTTCATTAACATATATATACGTTCTTACAGCGTACCTATATTCCGTTCTTACTCAATATATATTCCGGTAATCTTACACATATATATTCCGTTATCTACACATATATATTCAGTTCTCTAAACATATATATTCCGTTCTCTCCACATATATACACATATATATTCGTTATTTCACAATATATATCCATTCTTACACGTACATATACCGTTCTTTTACTCAATATATTCCGTTCTTACACATACTATATTCCCGTTCTTACCAACATATTATTACAGTTCTTACCATATATATTCAGTTTTAACACCATATATACAGTTCTCTACACATATATATTCAAGTTCTTCACACAATATATATTCAGTTTTTACACATATATATTCAATTCATACACATATATATTCCACCATTCTTACACATATATATTCAGTTCTTACAACGTATATATTTCCGTTCTTACACATATAGTATTCGTTCATACACATAATATATTCAGTTCTCTACACAATATATATTCACTTCTTACACATTATATAATTCAATTCTTACACTTATATATTCCGTTCTTACAACATATTTATTCCTTTCTTACACATATATATTCGTTCTTACACCGTACATATCCGTTCTCTACACACTATATTTTCCGTTCTTACGCATATATATTCAGTTCTTTCGCATCTATATTCAGTTCTTACACATATATATTTAGTTCTTACTGATTATATTTACTTCTTTACGCATATATCTTCAGTTCTTAGGATATATATTATTCAGTTCTTTACGCATATTATATCTAATTTTCTTTAACCATATATGTTCAGTTCTTACACAAATACTATTCCGTTCTTACACGTACATATTCGTTCTTTACACATATATATTCCGTTCTTACACATATATATTCAGTTCATTACACATAAATATTCACCTCTCTTAACAGCATATAAATTCAGATTCATACACATATATTCGTCCTTACACATATATATTCCGTTCTTACACATATATATTCCGTTCTAAACACGTACATATTCCGTTCTTACACATATATATTCACATTCTTACACACTTATATATTCAGTTCTTACACATATTTATTCCGTTCTTACACATATATATTCCGTTCTCTACACGTACAGATTCCGTTCATCTACACATATATTTTCCGTTCTTTCGCATATCTATTCAGTTCTTTCGCATATATATTCAGTTCTATACACATATATATTCCATTCTTACACGTACATATTCCGTTCTTACACAATATATATTCAGTTCTTACACATATATATTCCGTTATTACACATATATATTCCGTCTCTTAACAACATATATTTTCCGTTCTTAACATACTATATTCCCGATCTTTACACATATATGTTCAGTTCTTCTACACATATAATTCACTTCTTACACATATATATTCAGTTCTTACACATATATATTCCGTTCTTACACATATTTATTCCGTTCTTACACATATATATTCCCGTTCTTACACGTACATATTCCGTTCTCTACACACATATATTTTCACGTTCTTCCGCACTTATCTATTCAGTTCTTTCGCCATTATATATTCAGTTCTTACACAATATATCTAGTTCTTACTGATAATATATTTAGTTCTTACGAATATATATTCAGTTCTTACGCAATATATTCAGTTCTTACGCAATATATCTCATTTCTTACACTATATGTTCAGTTCTTACACATATATATTCCGATTCTTACACGTACTATATCCGTTCTTACACATATATATTCGTTCTTACAACATATATATTCAGTTCTCTAACAACATATATATTACTTCTTACACATATATATTCAGTTCTTACACATATATTACCGTGCTTACAAATATATATTCCGTTTTTACACATATATATTCTTACACATATATTCCGTTCTTACACATATATTTTCCGTTCTTACACATATATATTCCGTTCTTTACACATATATATTCCGTTCTTACGCAATATATATTTAGTTCTTACGCATATATATTCCGTTCTCTACGCATATATATTTCAGTCCTCCATACGCATATATATTCAGTTCTACGCATATATATTCAGTTCTTACGCATATATATTCAGTTCTTACAACCATATAGTATTCACTTCTTACGCATAAATATTCATTTCTTACACATATATATTCCGTTCTTACACATATATATTCCGTTCTTACACATATATATATTAACTTCTTACACATATATATTCCGTTCTTACACATATATATTCCGTTCTTACACGTACATATTCCGTTCTTACACATATATATTCCGGTTCTACAGGTACTTATTCCGTTCTTACACATATATATTCCGTTTCTACACCATATATATTCCGTATACACATATATATTCAGTTCTTAAACCATATATATTACCGTTCTTACACATATATTATTCCATTCTTACACGTACATATACCGTTCTTACACATATATATTCCGTTCTTACACATATATATTCCGTTCTATACGCATATATATCTCAGTTCTTACAAATATATATTCAGTTTTACACACATATATACAGTTCTTACAACATATTTATTCAGTTCTTACACACCGTTCTTACAACCGTACATATTCCGTTACTAACACATATATATTCCGTTCTTACAGGTAACTTATTCCACATTCTTACACATATATATTCCGTTCTTACACATATATATTCCGTTAATACACATATATATTCAGTTCTTAAACATATATATTCCGTTCTTCCACATATATACACATATAATATTCCGTTATTTCACATATATATTCCATTCTTACACGTACATATACCGTTTCATTACTCATATATATTACCGTTCTTACACATATATATTCCGTTCTTACACATATATATTCCGTTCTTACACACTATATATCAGTTTTACACACATATACAGTTCTTACACATATATATTCAGTTCCTTACACATATATATTCAGTTTTTACACATATATATTCAATTCTTAACACATATATATTCCGTTCTAACACATATATATTCAGTTCTCTACACGTATATATTCCGTTCTTACACATATATCTTCCGTTCATACACATATATATTCAGTTTCTTACACATATATATTCACTTCTCTACACATATATATTCAATTCTTAACACATATATATTCAGTTCTGTACACTATATTATTCCGTTCATACACAACTATATATTCCAGTTCTTTACACGTACATATTCCCGTTCTTACACATATATTTTCCGTTCTTACGCATATATATTCAGTTCTTTCGCATATATATTCAGTTCTTAACACATATATATTTAGTTCTTACTGATATATATTTAGTTCTATACGCATATATATTCAGTTCTTACGGATATATATTCAGTTCTTACGCATATATATTCATTTCTTACACATATATGTTCAGTTCTTTACACATATATATTCCGTTCTTACACGTCCATATTTCGTTCTTACACACTATATATTCCGTTCTTACACATATATATTCAGTTCTTACACATAAATATCACTTCTTACACATATATATTCAGTTCTTACACATATATTCCGTTCTTACACATATATATTCGTTTCCTCTATACACATATATATTCTCGTTCTAACACGTACATATTCCGTTCTTACACATATATATTCAGTTCTTACACATATATATTCCGTTCTCTACACATATATATTCACGTTCTTACACATATATTTCCCGTTCTTACACATATATATTCCGTTCTTACACATATATGTTCAGTTCTCTACACACTATATATTCAGTTCTTACACACATATATATTCCGTTCTCTACACATATATATTCCGTTCTTACACATATATATTCCGTCTTACACATTCATATTCCGTTTTTACAGGTACATATTCCGTTCTTACACATATATATTCCGTTCTTACGCAATATATTATTCCGTTCTTTACGCATTTATATACAGTTCTTACGCATTTATATTCAGTTCTACACATATATATTCAGTTCATAAGCATATATATTCAGTTCTTACGCATATATATTCCGTTCTTACGCATATATATTCCGTTCTTTCGCAATATATATTCAGTTTTACGATATATATTCAGTTCTTACGCATATATATTCAGTTCTTACACATATATATCGGTTCTTACACTCATAATGTATTAAGTTCTTACGCATTATATTCCGTTCTTACACATATATATTCTTACACATATAATTCCATTCTTACACGTACATATACCGTTCTTACTCATATATATTCCGTTCTCTACACATATATATTCCGTTCTTACGCAATATATATTCAGTTCTTACAAATATATATTCACTTTTACACACATATATACAAGTTCTTACACATATATATTCAGTTCTTACACATATATATTCAGTTTTTACACATATATATTCAATTCTTACACATAAATATTCCGTTCTTACACAATATATATTCAGTCTTACACGTATATATTCCGTTCTTACACATATATATTCCGTTCATACACATATATATTCAGTTCTCTACAACATATACTATTCCGTTCCTTACACATATTTATTCCGTTCTCTACACATATATATTCCGTTCTTCACACGTACATATTCCGTTCTTACACATATATCTTTCCGTTCTTACGCAGATATATTCAGTTCTTTCGCATATATATTCAGTTCTTACACATATATATTCTTACACATATATTCCATTCTTTACACGTACATATACCGTTCTTACTCATATATATTCCGTTCTTACACCAATATCCTATTCCGTTCTTACGCATATATATTCCCAGTTCTTACAAAATAAATATTCCACTTTTACACACATATATACAGTTCTTACACATATATATTCAGTCTATACACATATATATTCAGTTTTTACACATATATATTCAATTTCTTACACATAAATATTCCGTTTCTTACACATATATATTCAGTTCTTACACGTATATATTCCGTTCTTACACATATATATTCCGTTCATACACTTATATATTCAGTTCTTACACATATTATATTCCGTTCTTACACATATTTATTCCGTTCTTACACATATATATTCCGTTCTTACACGTACATATTCCGTTCTTACACATATATTTTCCGTTCTTACGCATATATATTCAGTTCTTTCGCATATATATTCAGTTCTTACACATATATATTCCGTTCTCTTACACGTACATATTCCGTTCCATTACACATATATATTCAGTTCTTACACATATATATTCCGTTCTTACACATATATATTCCGTTCTTACAACATATATTTTCCGTTCTTTCACATATATATTCCGTTCTTACCACATATATGTTCCAGTTCTTACACATATATATTCAGTTTCTTACACATATATATTCCGTTCTTACACATATATATTCCGTTCTTTACACATATATATTCCGTTCTTACACATACATATTCCGATCCTTACACGTAAATATTCCGTTCCTTACACATAATATATCCGTTCTTATGCATATATATTCCGTTCTTACGCATTTATATTCAGTTCTTACGCATTTATATTCAGTTCTTACACATATATATTCAGTTCTTACGCATATTATATTCCATTCTTACGCATATATATCCGTTCCTTTCGCATATATATTCAGTTTAACGCATATATATTCAGCTCTTACACATATATATTCCCGTTCTCAACACATATATATTCCGTTCTTACGCATATATATAACAGTTCTTACGCATATATATTCCGTTCTTACGCATATATATTCAATACACTTACAACATATACTATTCAGTTCTCATACACATATATATTCCGTTCTTACACATATTTATTCCGTTCTTACACATATATATTCCGTCTTACACATATATATTCCGTTCTTACACTGTACATATTCCGTTCACTACACATATATATTTCGTTCTTACACATATATATTCAGTTCTTACAAATATATATTCAGTTCTTACGCATATATATTTAGTTCTTACGCATATATATTCTGTTCTTACGCAAATACATTCATTTCTTACACATATATGTTCAGTTCTAACACATATATATTCCGTTCTTACACGTACATATTCCGTTCTTACACTTATATATTCCGTTCCTTACACATATATATTCAGTTCTTACAAATATATATTCAGTTCTTACACATATATATTCAGTACTTACACATATATATTCAGTTCTTACAAATATATATTCCCGTTCTTACACATATATAATTGCGTTCTACACATATAGACTTCCGTTTTTACACGTGTAGTATATATTCCGTTCTTACACACTATATATTCAGTTCTTACACATATATTTTCCCGTTCTTACACATATATATTCAGTTCTTACGCCATATATATTCCGTTCTTACACATATATATTCCATCTTACGCATATATATTCAGTTCTTACGCATATATATTCAGTTCTTATGCATATATATTCATTTCTTAACACATATATGTTCAGTTCTTACGCATATATATTCAGTTTTACGCATATATATCTCAGTACTACAAATATATATTCCGTTCTTACGCATTTATATTCAGTTCTTACGCATATATATTCATTTCTTACACATATATGTTCAGTTCTTACACATATATATTCCGTTCTTACAACGTACATATCCGTTCTTACACATATATATTCACGTTCTTACACATATATATTCCGTTCTTACACATATCTATTCACTCGTACACATATATATTCCGTTCTTACACATATATATTCCGTTCTTACACGTACATATTCCGTTCTCTACACATATAAATTCACTTCTTACACATATATATTCAGTTCTTACACATATATATTCATTTCTTTACAACATATATGTTCAGTTCTTAAACATATATATTCCGTTCTTACACGTACATATTCCGTTCTTTACACATATATATTCCCGTTCTTACACATATATATTCAGTTCTCTACACATATATATTCACTTCTTACACATATATATTCAGTTTTTACACATATATTCCGTTCTTACACATATATATTCCGTCTCTAACATATATATTCCGTTCTTACACGTACATATTCCGTTCTTAACACATATATATTCCGTTCTTCAACATATATATTCCGTTCTTACACATATATATTCAGTTCTTACAACATATATATTCCGTTCTTACACATATATATTCCGTTCTTACACATATATTTTCCGTTCTTACACATATATATTCCGTTCTTACACATATATATTCAGTTCTTTACACATATTATATTCAGTTCTTACACATATATATTCCGTTCTTACACATATATATTCCGTTCTTACACATATATATTCCGTTCTTACACATACATATTCCAGTTCTTACACGTAAATATTCCGTTCTTACACATATATATTCCGTTCTTACGCATATATATTCCGTTCTAACGCATTTTATATTCAGTTCTTACCGCATTTATATTCAGTACTTACACATATATATTCGGTTTCTTACACATATGTATTCAGTTCTTACGCATATATATTCCGTTCTTACACATATATAATCAGTTCTAAACACACATATATATTCCGTCTTACACGTACATATTCCGTTCTTAACACATATATATGCCGTTCTTACACATATATAGTCAGTTCTTAACAAATATATATTCAGTTCTTACCACATATATATTCAGTTCTTACACATATATATTCAGTTCTTACACATATATATTCCGTTCTTACACATTATATTCCGTTCTTACACATATATTTTCCGTTCTTACACTTATATAATCAGTTATTACGCATATATATTCCGTTCTTACACATATATATTCCATTCATTACGCATATATATTCAGTTCTTACGCATATATATTCAGTTCTTACGCATATATATTCAGTTCTTACACAATATATATTCAGTTCTTACACAATATATATTCAGTTCTTACCAAATATATTCAGTTCTTACACATATATATTCCGTTCTTACACATATATATTGCGTTCTCTACACATATTTATTCCGTTTTTACACGTGTAGTATATATTCCGTTACTTACACATATATATTCAGTTCTTACACATATATTTTCCGTTCTTACACTTATATAATCAGTTATTACGCATATATATTCCATTCTTACGCATATATATTCAGTTCTTACGCATACTATATTCATTTCTTACACATATATGTTCAGTTACTTACGAATATATATTCATTTTATACGCATATATATTCAGTTACTACAAATATATATTCCGTTCTTACGCATATATATTCATTTCTAACCACATATATGTTCAGTTCTTACACATATATATTCCAGTTCCTTACACGTAAATATTCCGTTCTTAGACATATATATTCCAATCTTACAACATATATATTCCGTTCTTACACATATATATTCACTTCTTACACATATATATTCCGTTCTTACACATATAAATTCCGTTTCTTACAGTACAATTTTCCGTTCTTACACATATATATTCCGTTCTTACACGTACATATTCCGTTCTTACACATATATATTCCGTTCTTACACATATATATTCCGTTCTTACACATATATATTCAGTTTTTACACATATATATTCATTTCTTACACATATTTAATCAGTTTCTTAAACATATATATTCCCGTTCTTCCACATATATACTCATCTATATTCCGTTCTTTACACATATATACTTCCGTTCTTAACGTACATATTCCGTTCTTACACCAAAAATATCTCCTTTATTACGCATATATCTTCAGTTCTACACATATATATTCAGTTCTTACACATATATATTCAGTTCTTACAAATATATATTCAGTTCTTACACATATATATTCAGTTCTTACACATATATATTCAGTTCTATACACATATAATATATTCAGTTCTTACACATATATATTCAGTTCTATACACATATATATTCAGTTCTTACACATTTATATTCGTTCTTACACATATATATTCAGTTCTTACACATATATATTCCGTATCTTACACATATATATTCCGTTCTTACACATATATATTCAGTTCTTACACATATATATTCACTTCTTACACATATATATTCAGTTCTTACACATAAATATTCCGTTCTTACACATATATATTCCGTTCATTAAACGTACATATTCCGTTCTTACAAATATATATTCAGTTCTTACACATATATATTCAGTTCTTACACATATATATTCCGTTCTTACACATATATACACATATATATTCCGTTATAACACGTTATATATTCCGTTCTTACACATATATATTCCGTTCTTACACTTAATATTCTCCGTTCTTACACATATATTCTGTTCTTACGCATATATATTCTGTTCTTTCGCATATATATTCAGTTTTACGCATAATACATTCCGTTGTTACGCATATATATTCAGTTCTATACACATATATATTCCAGTTCTTCACACTATATATTCAATTCGTACGCATATATTTTCCGTTCTTACACATATATATTCTTACACATATATTCCGTTCTTACACATATATATTCAGTTCTTTCACATATATATTCCGTTCTTACACATATATATTCCGTTCTTACGCATATATATTCCGTTTCTTACGTATATATATTCCGTTCTTACGCATATATATTCAGTTCTTACGCAATAATATTCAGTTTCTTACGCATATATATTCAGTTCTTACACATATATGTTCAGTTCTTACAGATAATATTCAGTTCTACGCATACTATATTCAGTTATTACGCATATATATTCAGTTCTTACGCATATATATTCATTTCTTACACATATATGTTCAGTTCTTACACATATATATTCCGTTCTTACACTTACATATTCCTTTCCTTACACATATATATTCCGTGCTTACACGTATATATTCCTTTCTACACACTATATATTCCGTTTCTTACGCATATATATTCAGTTCCTACACATATATATTCATTTCTTACACATATCTATTCAGTTCTTACACATATATATTCCGTTCTCACACATATATATTCCGTTCTTACACATATATATTCCGTTCTTACACATATATATTCCGTTCTTTACACATATATATTCCCGTTCTTACACATATATATTCAGTTCTTTACACATATATATTCACTTCCTACACATATATATTCAGTTCTTTAAACATATATATTCCGTTATTATACATATATATTCCGTTCTTACACATATATATTCCGTTCTTACACATATATATTCCATTCTTACGCATATATATTCCGTTCTTACGCATATATATTCAAGTTTTTATGCATATATATTCAGTTCCTTACACCTATATATTTAGTCATACGCATATATTATTCACTTCTTAACGCATATAATATTCAGTTCTTACACATATATATTCAGTTTTTACACATATATATTCCGATCTTACACATATATATTCCGTTCTTACACATATATATTCCGTTCTTACACAGTATATATTCCCGTTCTTACACGTATATATTCCGTTCTTACACATATATATTCCGTTCTTACGCATATATATTCCGTTCTTACGCATATATATTCAGTTTTTATGCATATATATTCAGATTCTTACAACATATATATTCAGTTCTTACACATATATATATTCAAGTTCTTACAGATATAAATTCAGTTCTTACGCATATATATTCAGTTCTTACGCATATATATTCAGTTCTTACGCATATATATTCATTTCTACTACACATATATGTTCAGTTCTTACACATATATATTCCGTTCTTACACGTACATATTCCTTTCTTACACATATATATTCCGTTCTTACACATATATATTCAGTTCTTAACACAATATATATTCAGTTCTTACACATATATATTCAGTCTTACACATATATATTCAGTTCTTACGCATATATTTTCCGTTCTTACACATATATATTCTTACACATATATTCCGTTATTACACATATATATTCAGTTCTTACACATATAAATTCCGTTCTTACACATATATATTCCGTTCTTACGCATATATATTCCGTTCTTACGTATATATATTCCGTTCTTACCTCATATATATTCAGTTCTTACGCATATATATTCAGTTCTTACGCATATATATTCAGTTCTTAAACAATTTATGTTCAGTTCATTACAGATATATATTCAGTTCTTAACGCATATAATTCAGTTCTTACGCATATATATCAGTTCTTACGCATATATATTCATTTCTTACACATATTTGTTCAGTTCTTCTTACACATATATATTCCGTTCTTAACTTACATATTCCGTTCTTACACATATATATTCCTTTCTTACACATATATATTCCGTTTTTACACATATATATTCCGTTCTTACGCATATATATTCGTGTCTACACATATATATTCAGTTCTTACACATATCTATTCATTTCTTACACATATATATTCCGTTCTATACACATATATATTCCGTTCTTACACATATATATTCCGTTCTTACACAATATATATTCTGTTTTTACGCATATATATTCACAGTTTTAACACATATATATTCAGTTCTTACACATACTATATTCAGTTCTTAACGCATATATATTCAGTCTCTTACGCATATATATTTCAGTTCTTACGCATATATATTCATTTCTCTACACATATATGTTCAGTTCTTACACATATATATTCCGTTCTTACACTTACATATTCCGTTTTTACCACATATATATTCCGTTCTTTACACATATATATTCAGTTATTACACATATATATTCACTTCTTACACATATATATTCAGTTCTTACACATATATATTCCGTTCTTACACATATATACACATATATATTCCGTTATAACACGTATATATTCCGTTCTTACACATATATATTCCGTTCTGTACACATATATATTCCGTTCTTACACATATATTCTGTTCTTACAGCATATATATTCTGTTCTTTCGACATATATATTCAGTTTTACGCATATACATTCCGTTGTTACGCATATATATTCAGTTGTGACACATATATATTCAGTTCTTACACATATATATTCAGTTCTTACGCATATATTTTCCGTTCTTACACATATATATTCTTACCACATATATTCCGTTCTTACACATATATATTCCGTTCTTACACATATATATTCCGTTCTTACACATATATATTCCGTTCTTACGCATATATATTCCCGTTCTTACGTAATATATTATTCATTTCTTACACATATATGTTCAGTTCCTTACAGATATATATTCAGTCTTACACGTATATATTCAGTTATTACGCATATATATTCAGTTCTTACGCATATATATTCATTTCTTACACATATATGTTCAGTTCATAACATATATATTCCGTTCTTACACTTACATATTTCGTTCTTACACATATATATTTCTTTCTTACACATATATATTCCGTTTTTACACATATATATTCCGTCTTAATCATTATATATTCAGTTTTAACACATATATATTCAGTTCTTACACATATCTATTCAGTTCTTAACACATATATATTCCGTTCTTACACATATATATTCCGTTCTTTACACATATATATTCCGTTCTTACACATATATATTCCGTTCTTTACACATATATATCACGATTCTCTACACATATATATTCAGTTCTTATACATTATATTTCTCTTCCTACACATATATATTCAGTTCTACACATATATATTCCGTTTATTATACATATATATTCCGTTATTACACATATATATTCCGTTCTTACACATATATATTCCGTTCTTACGCATATATATTCCGTTCTTACGCATAATATTCAGTTTTTATGCAACTATATATTCAGTTCATTACACATATATATTTAGTTCTAACGCATATATATTCACTTCTTACGCATATATATTCAGTTCTTACACATATATATTCAGTTTTTACACATATATATTCCGTTCTTACACACTATATATTCCGTTCTTACACGTATATATTCCGTTCTTACACATATATTTTCCGATCTTACACATATATATTCCGTTCTTACAACATATATTCTGTTCTTACGCATATATATTTCGTTCTTTCGCATATATATTCAGTTTTACGCATATACATTCCGTTGTTACGCATATATATTCAGTTCTTACACATATATATTCAGTTCCTACACATATATATTCAGTTCTTACGAATATATTTTCCGTTCTACACATATATATTCTTACACATATATTCCGTTCTTACACGTATATATTCAGTTCTAACACATATATATTCCGTTCTTACACATATATATTCCGTCTTACGCATATATATTCCGTTCATTACGCATAATATTTCGTTCTTACGCATATATATTCAGTTCTTACGCAATATATATTCAGTTCTTACAAATATATGTTCAGTTCTTACACATATATATTTAGTTCTTCCACATATATATTCAAGTTCTCACACATATATATTCCGTTCTTACACATATTTATTCCCGTTCTTACACATATATATTCCGTTCTTACACATATATATTCAGTTCTTAACACATATTATTCACTTCTTACACATATATATTCAGTTCTTACGCATATATATTCAGTTCTTATGCATTTATATTCAGTTCTTACGCATATATATTCATTTCTTACACATATATGTTCAGTTCTTACACATATATATTCCTTTCTTACACAGTAGATATTCCGTTCTTACACATATATATTCCGTTACTTACACATATATATTTAGTTCTTACACATATATATTCATTTCTTACACATATATATTCAGTTCATATAACATATAAATTCCGTTCTTCCACATATATACACATATATATTCCGTTCTTACACAATATATATTCCGTTCTTACACGTACATATTCCGTTCTTACACATATATATTCCGTTCTTACACATATATATTCAGTTATTACAAATATATATTCACTTCTTACACATATATATTCAGTTCTTACAAATATATATTCCGTTCTTACACATATATTAATATATATGTAAGAACGGAATATATATTTGTAAGAACTGAATATATATGTGTAAGAAGTGAATATATATTTGTAATAACCTGAATATATATGTGTAAGAACGGAATATATATGTGTAAGAACGGAATATGTACGTGTAAGAACGGAATATATATGTGTAAGAACGGAATATATATGTGTATATATGTGGAAGAACGGAATTTATATGTTTAAGAACTGAATATATATGTGTAAGAAATGAATATATATGTGTAAGAACTAAATATATATGTGTAAGAACGGAATATATATGTGTAAGAACGGAATATCTACGTGTAAGAAAGGAATATATATGTGTAAGAACTGAAACATATATGTGTAAGAAATGAATATATATGCGTAAGAACTGAATATAAATGCATAAGAACTGAATATATATGCGTAAGAACTGAATATATATGTGTAAGTAAGTGAATATATATGTGTAAGAACTGAATATATATGTGTAAGAACGGAATATATATGTGTAAGAACGGAATAAATATGTGTAAGAACGGAATATATATGTGTGAGAACTGAATATATATGTGAAGAACTAAATATATATGTGTAAGAACTGAACATATATTTGTAAGAACTGAATATATATGCGTAAGAACTGAATATATATGCGTAAGAACGAAATATTTATGCGTAAGAACGGAATATATATGCGTAAGAACGGAATATATATGTGTAAGAACGGAATATATATGTGGTTAGAACTGAATATATACGTGTAAGAACGGAATATATGTGTAAGAATATATATGTGTAAGAACGGAAAATATATTCGTAAGAACTGAATATATATGTGTAGGAACTGAATATATATGTGTAAGAACTGAAATATATATGCGTAACAACGGAATGTATATGCGTAAAACTGAATATATATGCGAAAGAACGAATATATATGCGTAAGAACAGAATATATGTGTAAGAACGGAATATATATGTGTAAGATCGGAAAATATATGTGTAAGAACGGAATATATACGTGTAAGAACGGAATATATATGTGTAAGAACGGAATATATATGTGTAAAAACTGAATATATATGTGTAAGAACTGAATATATATGCGTAAGAAGTGAATATATATGCGTAAGAACTAAATATATATGTGTAAGAACTGAATATATATGCATAAAAACTGAATATATATGCGTAAGAACGGAATATATATGCGTAAGAACGGAATATATATGTGTAGAGAACGGAATATATATGTGTAATAACGGAATATATATGTATAATAACGGAATATATATGTGTAAGAACTGAATATATATGTGTAGGAAGTGAATATATATGTATAAGAACTGAATATATATGTGTAAGAACGGAATATATATGTGTAAGAACGGAATATATATGTGTAAGAACGGAATATATATGTGTAAGAACGGAATATATATGTGTAAGAACGGAATATATATGTGTAAGAAACTGAATAGATATGTGTAAGAACTGAATATATATGTGTTAAAACTGAATATATATGATTAAGAACGGAATATATATGTGTAAAAACGGAATATATATGTGTAAGAAAGAAATATATATGTGTAAGAACGAAATATGTAAGTGTAAGAACGGAATATATATGTGTAAGAACTGAACATATATGTGTAAAGAAATGAATATATATGCGTAAGAACTGAATATATATGCGTAATAACTGAATATATACGTTGTAAGAACTGAATATATATCTGTAAGAACTGAACATATATGTGTAAGAAATGAATATATATACGTAAGAACGGAATATATATGCGTAAGAACGGAATATATATGTGTAAGAACGGAATATATATGTGTAAGAACGGAATATATATGTGTAAGAACGGAATATATGTGTAAGAATATATATGTGTAAGAACGGAAAATATATGCGTAAGAACTGAATATATATGTGTAAGAACTGAATATATATGTGTAACAACTGAATATATATGCGTAACAACGGAATGTATATGCGTAAAACTGAATATATATGCGAAAGAACAGAATATATATGCGTAAGAACAGAATATATGTGTAAGAACGGAATATATATGTGTAAGAACGGAATATATATGTGTAAGAACGGAATATATACGTGTTATAACGGAATATATATGTGTATATATGTGTAAGAACGGAATATATATGTGTAAGAACTGAATATATATGTGTAAGAAGTGAATATATATGTGTAATAACTGAATATATATGTGTAAGAACGGAATATATATGTGTAAAAACGGAATATGTAAGTGTAAGAACGGAATATATATGTGTAAGAACTGAACATATATGTGTAAGAAATGAATATATATGCGTAAGAACTGAATATATATGCGTAAGAACTGAATATATATGCGTAAGAACTGAATATATATGTGTAAGAACTGAATATATATGTGTTTAAAACTGAATATATATGCGTAAAAACAGAATATATAGTGTAAGAACGGAATATATATGTGTAAGAACGGAATATATATGTGTAAGAACGGAATATATATGTGTAAGAACTGAATAGATATGTGTAAGAACTGAATATATATGTGTAGGAACTGAATATATATGCGTAAGAACGGAATATATATGTGTAAAAAACGGAATATATATGTGTAAGAAAGGAATATATATGTGTAAGAACGGAATATGTAAGTGTAAGAACGGAATATATATGTGTAAGAACTGAACAAATATGTGTAAGAAATGAATATATATGCGTAAGAACTGAATATATATGCGTAAGAACTGAATATATATGCGTAAGAACTGAATATATATCTGTAAGAACTGAACATAAATGTTTAAGAACTGAATATATATGCGTAAGAACTGAATATATATGCGTATAGAACTGAATATATATGAGTAAGAACGGAATATATATACGTAAGAACGGAATATATATGCGTAAGAACGGAATATATATGTGTAAGAACGGAATTTATATGTGTAAGAACTGAATATATATGTGTAATAACGGAATATATGTGTAAGAATATATATGTGTAAGAACGGAAAATATATGCGTAAGAACTGAATATATATGTGTAAGAACTGAATATATATGTGTAAGAACTGAATATATATGTGTAAGAACTGAATATATATGTGTAAGAACGGAATATATATGTGTAAGAAAGGAATATGTACGTGTAAGAACGGAATATATATGTGTAAGAACTGAACATATATGTGTAAGAAATGAATATATATGCGTAAGAACTGAATATATATGCGTAAGAACTGAATATATGCGTAAGAACTGAATTTATATCTGTAAGAACTGAATATATATGTGTAAGAACTGAATATATATGTGTAAGAACTGAATATATATGCATAAAAAACTGAATATATATGCGTAAGAACGGAATATATATGCGTAAGAACGGAATATATATGTGTAAGAACGGAATATATACGTGTAAGAACGGAATATATACGTGTAAGAACGGAATATATATGTGTAAGAACGGAATATATATGTGTTAAGATCGGAATATATATGTGTAAAAACTGAATATATATGTGTAAGAACTGAATATATATGCGTAAGAAGTGAAAATATATGCGTAAGAACTAAATATATATGTGTAAGAACATGAATATATATGCATAAAAAACTGAATATATATGCGTAAGAACGGAATATATATGCGTAAGAATGGAATATATATGTGTAAGAACGGAATATATATGTGTAAGAACGGAATATATATGTATAATAACGGAATATATATGTTTAAGAACTGAATATATATGTGTAGGAAGTGAATATATATGTGTAAGAACTGAATATATATGTGTAAGAACGGAATATATATGTGTAAGAACGGAATATATATGTGTAAGAACGGAATATATATGTGTAAGAACGGAATATATATGTGTGAGAACGGAATATATATGTGTAAGAACTGAATAGATATGTGTAAGAAATGAATATATATGTGTAGGAACTGAATATATATGCGTAAGAACGGAATATATATGTGTAAAAACTGGAATATATATCGTGTAAGCACGGAATATATATGTGTAAGAAAGGAATATGTAAGTGTAAGAACGGAATATATATGTGTAAGAACTGAACATATATGTGTAAGAAATGAATATATATGCGTAAGAAATGAATATATATGCGTAATAACTGAATATATATGCGTAAGAACTGAATATATATCTGTAAGAACTGAACATATATGTGTAAGAACTGAATATATATGCGTAAGAACTGAATATATATGCGTAAGAACTGAATATATATGCGTAAGAACGGAATATATATACGTAAGAACGGAATATATATGCGTAAGAACGGAATATATATGTGTAAGAACGGAATATATATGTGAAAGAACTGAATATATATGTGTAAGAACGGAATATATGTGTAAGAATATATATGTGTAAGAACGGAAAATATATGCGTACGAATTGAATATATATGTGTAAGAACTGAATATATATGTGTAAGAACTGAATATATATGCGTAACAACGGAATGTATATGCGTAAAACTGAATATATATGCGAAAGAACAGAATATATATGCGTAAGAACAGAATATATGTGTAAGAACGGAATATATACGTGTAAGAACGGAATATATATGTGTAAGAACGGAATATATACGTGTTATAACGGAATATATATGTGTATATATGTGTAAGAACGGAATATATATGTGTAAGAACTGAATATATATGTGTAAGAACTGAATATATATTTGTAAGAACGGAATATGTACGTTTAAGAACGGAATATATATGTGTAAGAACGGAATATTTATGTGTAAGAACTGAATATATATGTGTAAGAAGTGAATATATATGTGTAAGAACTGAATATATATGTGTAAGAACGGAATATATATGTGTAAGAACGGAATATATATGTGTAAGAACTGAATATATATGTGTAAGAACGAAATATATATGTGTAAGAACTGAATATATATGTGTAAGAACTGAATATATATGTGTAAGAACTGAATATATATATGTGTAAGAACTGAATATATATGTGTAAGAACTGAATATATATGTGTAAGAACTGAATATATATTTGTAAGAACTGAATATATATGTGTAAGAACTGAATATATATGTGTAAGAACTGAAGATATATGCGTAATAAAGGAATATTTTTGTGTAAGAACGGAATATGTACGTTTAAGAACGGAATATATATGTGTAAGAACGGAATATATATGAGTATATATGTGGAAGAACGGAATATATATGTTTAAGAACTGATTAAATATGTGTAAGAAATGAATATATATGTGTAAAAACTGAATATATATGTGTAAGAACGGAATATATATGTGTAAGAACGGAATATATATGTGTAAGAACGGAATATGTACGTGTAAGAACGGAATATATATGTGTAAGAACGGAAAATGTACTGTAAGAACGGAATTTATATGTGTAAGAACGGAATATATATGTGTAAGAAGTGAATATATATGTGTAAGAACGGAATATATATGTGTAAGATTGGAATATATATGTCTAAGAACGGAATATTTACGTGTAAGAACGGAATATATATGTGTAAGAACTGAACATATATGTGTAAGAAATGAATATATATGCGTAAGAACGGAATATATATTTGTAGTAACTGAATATATATGCGTAAAAATGAATATATATTCGTAAGAACTGAACATATATGTGTAAGAAATGAATATATATGCGTAAGAACTGAATATATATGCGTAAGAACTGGAATATATATGCGTAATAACTGATTATATAAGTGTAAGAACGGAAAATATATGTGTAAGAACTGAATATATATGTGTAAGAACGGAATATATACTACACGTGTAAAAACGGAATAAATATGTGTAAGAACGCAATATATATGTGTAAGAACGGAATATATATGTGTAAGAACTGAATATATATGTGTAAGAACTGAATATATATGTGTAAGAACTGAATATATATTTGTAAGAACTGAATATATATGCGTAAGAACTGAATATATATGCGTAAGAACTGAATATATATGCGTAAGAATGGAATATATATGTGTAAGAACGGAATATATATGCGTAATAACTGATTATATAAGTGTAAGAACGGAAAATATATGTGTAAGAACGGAATATATATGTGTAAGAACGGAATATATATGTGTAAGAACTGAATATATATGTGTAAGAACTGAATATATATGTGTAAGAACTGAATATATATTTGTAAGAACTGAATATATATGTGTAAGAACGGCATATATATGTGTAAGAACGGAATATGTACGTGTAAGAACGGAATATATATGTGTTAGAACTGATTATATATGTGTAAGAACGGAATATATATGCGTAAGAACTGAATACATATGTGTAAGAACCGAATATATATGTGTAAGTACTGAATATAAATGCGTAAGAACTGAATATAAATGCGTTAGAACGGAATATATATGCGTAAGAACGGAATATATATGTGTAAGAACGGAATATTTACGTGTAAGAACGGAATATGTATGTGTAAGAACGGAATATATATGTGTAAGAACGGAATATATATGTGTAAGAACGGAATATATATGTGTAAGAACTGAATATATATGTGTAAGAACTGAATATATATGTGTAAGAACGGAATATATATGTGTAAGAACGGAAAATATATGTGTAAGAACGGAATATATATGTGTAAGAACGGAATATATATGTGTAAGAACTGAATATATATGTGTAAGAACGGAATATATATGTGTAAGAACGGAATATATATGTGTAAGAACGGAATATGTACGTGTAAGAACGGAATATATATGTGTAAGAACGGAATATATATGTGTAAGAACGGAATATATGTGTAAAAACTGAATATATATGTGTAAGAAGTGAATATATATGTGTAAGAACTGAATATATATGTGTAAGAACGGAATATATATGTGTAAGAACGGAATATGTACGTGTAAGAACGGAATATATATGTTTAAGAACTGAACATATATGTGTAAGAAATGAATATATATGTGTAAGAACTGAATATATATGTGTAAGAAGTGAATATATATGTGTAAGAACGGAATATGTACGTGTAAGAACGGAATATATATGTGTAAGAACGGAATATATATGTGTAAGAAGTGAATAGATATGTGTAAGAACGGAATATATATGTGTAAGAACGGAATATATATGTGTAAGAACGGAATATGTACGTGTAAGAACGGAATATATATGTGTAAGAACTGAACATATATGTGTAAGAAATGAATATATATGCGTAAGAACTGAATATAAATGCGTAAGAACGGAATATATATTTGTAGTTACTGAATATATATGCGTAAAACTGAATATATATGCGTAAGAACTGAACATATATGTGTAAGAAATGAATATATATGCATAAGAACTGAATATATATGCGTAAGAACTGAATATATATGCGTAAGAATGGAATATATATGTGTAAGAACGGAATATATATGCGTAAGAACTGAATATATATGTGTAAGAACGGAAAATATATGTGTAAGAACTGAATATATATGTGTAAGAACGGAATATATACTACACGTGTAAAAACGGAATATATATGTGTAAGAACGCAATATATATGTGTAAGAACGGAATATATATGTGTAAGAACTGAATATATATGTGTAAGTACTGAATATATATGTGTAAGAACTGAATATATATTTGTAAGAACTGAATATATATGTGTAAGAACGGAATATATAAGTGTAAGAACGGAATATGTACGTGTAAGAACGGAATATATATGTGTTAGAACTGAACATATATGTGTAAGAAATGAATGTATTTGCGTAAGAACAGAATATATATGCGTAAGAACTAAATATATATGCGTAAGAACTGAATATATATTTGTAAGAACTGAATATATATGTGTAAGAACGAAATATATATGTGTAAGAACGGAATATGTACGTGTAAGAACGGAATATATATGTGTAAGAACGGAATATATATGTGTAAGAACGGAATAAATATGTGTAAGAACGGAATATATATGTGTAAGAACTGAATATATATGTGTAAGTATTGAATATATATGCGTAAGAACGGAATATATATGCGTAAGAACTGTATATATATGCGTAAGAACGGAATATATATGTGTTAGAACGGAATATATATGTGTAAGAGCTGAATATATATGCGTTAAACTGAATATATATGCGAAAGAACGGAATATATATGCGTAAGAATGGAATATATATGCGTAAGAACTGAATATATATGTGTAAGAACTGAATATAAATGCGTAAGAACTGAATATAAATGCGTAAGAACGGAATATATATGCATAAGAACGGAATATATATGTGTAAGAACGGAATATGTACGTGTAAGAACGGAATATGTATGTGTAAGAACGGAATATATATGTGTAAGAACGGAATATATATGTGTAAGAACGGAATATATATGTGTAAGAACTGAATATATATGTGTAAGAACTGAACATATATGTGTAAGAACGGAATATATATGTGAAAGAACGGAAAATATATGTGTAAGAACGGAATATATATGTGTAAGAACGGAATATATATGTGTAAGAACTGAATATATATGTGTAAGAACGGAATATGTACGTGTAAGAACGGAATATATATGTGTAAGAACTGAATATATATGCGAAAGAACTGAATATATATGCGTAAGAACGGAAAATATATGTGTAAGAACGGAATATGTACGTGTAAGAACGGAATATATATGTGTAAGAACGGAATAAATATGTGTAAGAACGGAATATATATGTGTAAGAACTGAATATATATGTGTATGAACGGAATATATATGTGTAAGAACGGAATATATACGTGTAAGAACTGAATATATATGTGTAAGAACGGAATATTTATGTGTAAGAATTGAATATATATGTGTAAAAACTGAATATATATGTGTAAGAACTGGAATATATATGTGTAAGAACTGTATATATGTGTGTAAAAGTGAATATATATTTGTAAGAACTGAATATATATGCGTAAGAACGGAATATATATGTGTAAGAACGGAATATATATGAGTAAGAACGGTATATGTACGTGTAAGAATGGAATATATGTGTAAGAATATATATGTGTAAGAACTGAATATATATGCGAAAGAACTGAATATATATGCGTAAGAACGGAAAATATATGTGTAAGAACGGAATATGTACGTGTAAGAACGGAATATATATGTGTAAGAACGGAATAAATATGTGTAAGAACGGAATATATATGTGTAAGAACTGAATATATATGTGTATGAACGGAATATATATGTGTAAGAACGGAATATATACGTGTAAGAACTGAATATATATGTGTAAGAACGGAATATTTATGTGTAAGAATTGAATATATATGTGTAAAAACTGAATATATATGTGTAAGAACTGAATATATATGTGTAAAGAACTGTATATATGTGTGTAAAAGTGAATATATATTTGTAAGAACTGAATATATATGCGTAAGAACGGAATATATATGTGTAAGAACGGAATATATATGAGTAAGAACGGTATATGTACGTGTAAGAATGGAATATATGTGTAAGAATATATATGTGTAAGAACGGAATATATATGCGTAAGAACTTAATACATATGTGTAAGAACCGAATATATATGTGTAAGAACTGAATATATATGCGTAAGAACTGAAATATATATGCGTAAAACTGAATATATATGCGAAAGAACGGAATATATATGCGTAAGAACGGAATATATATGCGTAAGAACTGAATATATATGCGTATGAACTGAATATATATGTGTAAGAACTGAATATAAATGCGTAAGAACTGAATATAAATGCGTAAGAACGGAATATATATGCGTAAGAACGGAATATATATGTGTAAGAACGGAATATGTACCTGTAAAAACGGAATATGAATGTGTAAGAACGAATATATATGTGTAAGAACGGAATATATATGTGTAAGAACGGAATATATATGTGTAAGAACTGAATATATATGTGTAAGAACTGAACATATATGTGTAAGAACGGAATATATATGTGTAAGAACGGGAAATATATGTGTAAGAACGGAATATATATGTGTAAGACGGAATATATATGTGTAAGAACTGAATATATATGTGTAAGAACGGAATATGTACGTGTTAGAACGGAATTATATATGTGTAAGAACGGAATATATATGTGTAAGAACGGAATATATGTGTAAGAACTGAATATATATGTGTAAGAAGTGAATATTTATGTGTAAGAACTGAATATATATGTGTAAGAACGGAATATATATGTGTAAGAACGGAATATGGACGTGTAAGAACGGAATATATATGTGTAAAGAACTGAACATATATGTGTAAGAAATGAATATATATGCGTAAGAACTGAATATATTATCCGTAAGAACTGAATATATATGCGTAAGAACTAAATATATATCAGTAAGAACTAAATATATATGTGTAAGAACTGAATATATATGCGAAAGAACTGAATATATATGCGTAAGAACGGAAAATATATGTGTAAGAACGGAATATGTACGTGTAAGAACGGAATATATATGTGTAAGAACGGAATAAATATGTGTAAGAACGGAATATATATGTGTAAGAATTGAATATATATGTGTAAGAAGTGAATATATATGTGTAAGAACTGAATATATATGTGTATGAAACGGAATATATACTGTGTAAGAACGGAATATATACGTGTAAGAACTGAATATATATGTGTTAGAACGGAATATATATGTGTAAGAATTGAATATATATGTGTAAAAACTGAATATATATGTGTAAGAACTGAATATATATGTGTAAGAACTGTATATATGTGTGTAAAACTGAATATATATGTGTAAGAACGGAATATATATGTGTAAGAACGGAATATATATGTGTAAGAACGGAATATATATGAGTAAGAACGGTATATGTACGTGTAAGAATGGAATATATATGTGAAATAACGGAATATATATGTGTATATATGTGGAAGAACGGAATATATATGTTTAAGAACTGAATATATATGTGTAATAACGGAATATATATGTGTAAGAACGGAATATATATGTGTAAGAATGGAATAAGTACCTGTAAGAACGGAATATATATGTGTAAGAACGGAATATGTACGTGTAAGAACGGTGTGTAAGAACTGAATAAATATGTGTAAGAACTGTATATATGTGTGTAAAAACTGAATATATATTTGTAAGAACTGAATATATATGCGTAAGAACGGAATATATATGTGTAAGAACGGAATATATATGTGTAAGAACGGTATATGTACGTGTAAGAATGGAATATATATATGTGTAAGAACGGAATATATATGTTTAAGAACTGAATATATATGTGTAATAACGGAATATATATGTGTAAGAACGGAATATATATGTGTAAGAACGGAATAAGTACCTGTAAGAACGGAATATATATGTGTAAGAACGGAATATGTACGTGTAAGAACGGAATATATATGTGTAAGAACGGAATATATATGTGTAAGAAGTTAATATATATGTGTAAGAACGGAAATATATATGTGTAAGAACGGAATATATATGTGTAAGAAATGAAATTTATGCGTAAGAAGTGAATATATATGTGTAAGAACTGAATATATATGCGTAAGAACTGAATATATATGCGTAAGAACTGAATATATATGCGTAAGGACTGAATATATATGCGTAAGAACGGAATATATATGCGTAAGAACTAAATATATATGCGTAAGACGGAATATATATGTGTAAGAACGGAATATATATGTGTAAGAACGGAATATATATGTGTAAGAACGGAATATATGTGTAAGAATATATATGTGTAAAAACGGAATATATATTTGTAAGCACGGGAATATATGTGTAAGAACTGAATATATATGTGTAAGAAGTGAATATATATGTGTAAGAACTGAATATATATGTGTAAGAACGGAATATATATGTGTAAGAACGGAATATGTACGTGTAAGAACGGAATATATATGTGTAAGAACTGAACATATATGTGTAAGAAATGAATATATATGCGTAAGAACTGAATATATATGCGTAAGAACTGAATATATATGCGTAAGAACTAAATATATATCAGTAAGAACTAAATATATATGTGTAAGAACTGAATATATATGCGAAAGAACTGAATATATATGCGGAAGAACGGAAAATATATGTGTAAGAACGGAATATGTACGTGTAAGAACGGAATATATATGTGTAAGAACGGAATAAATATGTGTAAGAACGGAATATATATGTGTAAGAACTGAATATATATGTGTAAGAAGTGAATATATATGTGTAAGAACTGAACATATATGTGTAAGAACGGAATATATATGTGTAAGAACGGAAAATATATGTGTAAGAACGGAATATATATGTGTAATAACGGAATATATATGTGTAAGAACTGAATATATATGTGTAAGAACGGAATATGTACGTGTAAGAATGGAATATATATGTGTAAGAACTGAATATATATGCGAAAGAACTGAATATATATGCGTAAGAACGGAAAATATATGTGTAAGAACGGAATCTGTACGTGTAAGAACGGAATATATATGTGTAAGAACGGAAATATGTGTAAGAACTGAATATATATGTGTAAGAAGTGAATATATATGTGTAAGAACGGAATATGTACGTGTTAGAACGGAATATATATGTGTAAGAACGGAATATATATGTGTAAGAACGGAATATATGTGTAAGAACTGAATATATATGTGTAAGAAGTGAATATTTATGTGTAAGAACTGAATATATATGTGTAAGAACGGAATATATATGTGTAAG
Source organism: Cyrtodaria siliqua (assembly GCA_037043455.1). Lineage (NCBI taxonomy): Eukaryota > Metazoa > Mollusca > Bivalvia > Adapedonta > Hiatellidae > Cyrtodaria > Cyrtodaria siliqua. Next base: position 27,165 of record JAWPHD010018895.1, read on the forward strand.
AACGGAATATGTACGTGTAAGAACGGAATATATATGTGTAAGAACTGAACATATATGTGTAAGAAATGAATATATATGCGTAAGAACTGAATATATATTCCGTAAGAACTGAATATATATGCGTAAGAAGTAAATATATATATCAGTAAGAACTAAATATATATGTGTAAGAACTGAATATATATGCGAAAGAACTGAATATATATGCGTAAGAACGGAAAATATATGTGTAAGAACGGAATATGTACGTGTAAGAACGGAATATATATGTGTAAGAAAGGAATAAATATGTGTAAGAACGGAATATATATGTGTAAGAATTGAATATATATGTGTAAGAAGTGAATATATATGTGTAAGAACTGAATATATATGTGTATGAACGGAATATATATGTGTAAGAACGGAATATATACGTGTAAGAACTGAATATATATGTGTAAGAACGGAATATATATGTGTATGAATTGAATATATATGTGTAAAAACTGAATATATATGTGTAAGAACTGAATATATATGTGTAAGAACTGTATATATGTGTGTAAAACTGAATATATATGTGTAAGAACTGTATATATATGTGTAAGAACGGAATATATATGTGTAAGAACGGAATATATATGAGTAAGAACGGTATATGTACGTGTAAGAATGGAATATATATGTGAAATAACGGAATATATATGTGTATATATGTGGAAGAACGGAATATATATGTTTAAGAACTGAATATATATGTGTAATAACGGAATATATATGTGTAAGAACGGAATATATATGTGTAAGAACGGAATAAGTACCTGTAAGAACGGAATATATATGTGTAAGAACGGAATATGTACGTGTAAGAACGGAATATATATGTGTAAGAACTGAATAAATATGTGTAAGAACTGTATATATGTGTGTAAAACTGAATATATATTTGTAAGAACTGAATATATATGCGTAAGAACGGAATATATATATGTAAGAACGGAATATATATGTGTAAGAACGGTATATGTACGTGTAAGAATGGAATATATATATGTGTAAGAACGGAATATATATGTTTAAGAACTGAATATATATGTGTAATAACGGAATATATATGTGTAAGAACGGAATATATATGTGTAAGAACGGAATAAGTACCTGTAAGAACGGAATATATATGTGTAAGAACGGAATATGTACGTGTAAGAACGGAATATATATGTGTAAGAACGGAATATATATGTGTAAGAAGTTAATATATATGTGTAAGAACGGAATATATATGTGTAAGAACGGAATATATATGTGTAATAACGGAATATGTACGTGTAAGAACGGAATATATATGTGTAAGAATTGAACATATATGTGTAAGAAATGAATATTTATGCGTAAGAAGTGAATATATATGTGTAAGAACTGAATATATATGCGTAAGAACTGAATATATATGCGTAAGAACTGAATATATATGCGTAAGGACTGAATATATATGCGTAAGAACGGAATATATATGCGTAAGAACTAAATATATATGCGTAAGAACGGAATATATATGTGTAAGAACGGAATATATATGTGTAAGAACGGAATATATATGTGTAAGAACGGAATATATGTGTAAGAATATATATGTGTAAAAACGGAATATATATTTGTAAGCACGGAATATATGTGTAAGAACTGAATATATATGTGTAAGAAGTGAATATATATGTGTAAGAACTGAATATATATGTGTAAGAACGGAATATATATGTGTAAGAACGGAATATGTACGTGTAAGAACGGAATATATATGTGTAATAACTGAACATATATGTGTAAGAAATGAATATATATGCGTAAGAACTGAATATATATGCGTAAGAACTGAATATATATGCGTAAGAACTAAATATATATCAGTAAGAACTAAATATATATGTGTAAGAACCTGAATATATATGCGAAAGAACTGAATATATATGCGGAAGAACGGAAAATATATGTGTAAGAACGGAATATGTACGTGTAAGAACGGAATATATATGTGTAAGAACGGAATAAATATGTGTAAGAACGGAATATATATGTGTAAGAACTGAATATATATGTGTAAGAAGTGAATATATATGTGTAAGAACTGAACATATATGTGTAAGAACGGAATATATATGTGTAAGAACGGAAAATATATGTGTAAGAACGGAATATATATGTGTAAGAACGGAATATATATGTGTAAGAACTGAATATATATGTGTAAGAACGGAATATGTACGTGTAAGAACGGAATATATATGTGTAAGAACTGAATATATATGCGAAAGAACTGAATATATATGCGTAAGAACGGAAAATATATGTGTAAGAACGGAATATGTACGTGTAAGAACGGAATATATATGTGTAAGAACGGAATAAATATGTGTAAGAACGGAATATATATGTGTAAGAACGGAAAATATATGTGTAAGAACGGAATATATATGTGTAATAACGGAATATATATGTGTAAGAACTGAATATATATGTGTAAGAACGGAATATGTACGTGTAAGAATGGAATATATATGTGTAAGAACTGAATATATATGCGAAAGAACTGAATATATATGCGTAAGAACGGAAAATATATGTGTAAGAACGGAATCTGTACGTGTAAGAACGGAATATATATGTGTAAGAACGGAATAAATATGTGTAAGAACTGAATATATATGTGTAAGAAGTGAATATATATGTGTAAGAACGGAATATGTACGTGTTAGAACGGAATATATATGTGTAAGAACGGAATATATATGTGTAAGAACGGAATATATGTGTAAGAACTGAATATATATGTGTAAGAAGTGAATATTTATGTGTAAGAACTGAATATATATGTGTAAGAACGGAATATATATGTGTAAGAACGGAATATGTACGTGTAAGAACGGAATATATATGTGTAAGAACTGAACATATATGTGTAAGAAATGAATATATATGCGTAAGAAACTGAATATATATCCGTAAGAACTGAATATACTATGCGTAAGAAGTAAATATATATCAGTAAGAACTAAATATATATGTGTAAGAACTGAATATATATGCGAAAGAACTGAATATATATGCGTAAGAACGGAAAATATATGTGTAAGAACGGAATATGTACGTGTAAGAACGGAATATATATGTGTAAGAAAGGAATAAATATGTGTAAGAACGGAATATATATGTGTAAGAATTGAATATATATGTGTAAGAAGTGAATATATATGTGTAAGAACTGAAATATATATGTGTATGAACGGAATATATATGTGTAAGAACGGAATATATACGTGTAAGAACTGAAATATATATGTGTAAGAACGGAATATATATGTGTATGAATTGAATATATATGTGTAAAAAACTGAATATATATGTGTAAGAACTGAATATATATGTGTAAGAACTGTATATATGTGTGTAAAAACTGAATATATATGTGTAAGAACTGTATATATATGTGTAAGAACGGAATATATATGTGTAAGAACGGAATATATATGAGTAAGAACGGTATATGTACGTGTAAGAATGGAATATATATGTGAAATAACGGAATATATATGTGTATATATGTGGAAGAACGGAATATATATGTTTAAGAACTGAATTATATATGTGTAATAACGGAATAATATATGTGTAAGAACGGAATATATATGTGTAAGAACGGAATAAGTACCTGTAAGAACGGAAATATATATGTGTAAGAACGGAATATGTACGTGTAAGAACGGAATATATATGTGTAAGAACTGAATAAATATGTGTAAGAACTGTATATATGTGTGTAAAACTGAATATATATTTGTAAGAACTGAATATATATGCGTAAGAACGGAATATATATATGTAAGAACGGAATATATATGTGTAAGAACGGTATATGTACGTGTAAGAATTGAATATATATATGTGTAAGAACTGAATATATATGTTTAAGAACTGAATATATATGTGTAATAACGGAATTAATATATGTGTAAGAAACGGAATAATATATGTGTAAGAACGGAATATGTACTGTAAGAACGGAAACTATATATGTGTAAGAACGGAATATGTACGTGTAAGAACGTAACTATATATGTGTAAGAACGGAATATATATGTGTAAGAACGAATATATATGAGTAAGTACTTAAAGTAAGTGTAAGAACGGAATATATATGTGTAATAAGATACATATGTAGTAGAAAGAATATGAATATACTATGAGTAAGAACTTGAAACTATATCTAACTGAAAAGATATATGCTTATAATGCAACTATATATATGCGTAAAGAACATAGAATATATATGCGTAAGAACTGAAATATATATGCGTAAGAACTGAATATATATGCGTAAGAACTGAATATATATGAGTAAGACTAAGAACGTAATATAATGAACGGAAAATATATGAATCTAAGAATAACGAATATATATGAACGTCAAGAAATAATATGTAAGAACGAATATAAGTGTAAAGACTATAATATATGTAAACGAAAATATGAAAGAACTTATAACAAACTGAATAAACTTAAATCATATCAAGCTCACTAAACATATACTGAGCCTATAAGAACAGATACTAATAACTGAATAATAATGATAATAAAGTAACAGAACTATAGTACTCCCTTCAAGAACTGATAACTCATCTAAACGAAATATAAACATATACAACAATACTAGAAATAAACTAAATACTGTAACATCACTAACATACTAACCTCCATCAACTAATCATATAACTGACTACCAAAATAATCGTACACGACAAAACTAACAATATCTAAACTACAATACAAACTCTAAACTCCTCAAACACATCCTTCCTAACCCCTTCCCCAACATATACATAACTTCGAATAACTATTACATCCCTTACATAACAATATACCTAATCATCACGAACCAAATATACTCCGATTCAAACGAAATATACCTAATCAAACACTCATATACATCCTATCAACAACGCATACCTAACCTCCGATCAAAACATATAAGTCTCCTTCAAACTACAATATAACCTCCCCTTACCCACAACATATACCTCCCCTCTCACAACAACATATACACCTCCCCCTTCACCTACACATATAACACTACCACATCCACACACATATAACCTACCACATACTACACCTATAACCTCCCTACCTACACAAACATATTAAACCTACACTATACATATTACAACTCATACCATAATCAAATTAATACTCCTGTACCAACACTAATATACTAACCTTAATCACTACACATATACCTCCACCTCTCCACACACATATACCTACCCTTCAACCCACATATACTACCTTCACACATACACACATATACCTACCTAAAACATACAACTACAAATATACCTCCTAATCACATACAAACATATACTCCTAATCAAACGAACATATACCTCCCTTCCAAACATATAACTGAACTCCACAAACATATAACCTCCTCTCACAATACATATAACCTACAATCAACTATCATAACTAACCAACCACTCCAACACATATACCTCACCATACCAAACACTATAACTCCATACACAACATATATAACACCACATCCCACACAACATATACAACACTAACTCACACAAACTACCACACAACCTAATAATAATAATATCTCACATCTCTAACTACACCAAACAACTATAAATACCACAACAACAACCTAAACAACCCTACACACAACAAACTAACACCCCAACACAACTAACCTAAAAACCCACAACACAACCCATAAATAACCACAACACTAACAACCCTACTAACTACAAACACCTACACAAACTACACTAACAACCACTAACTCAACAACTAACATACCCCACAATACAACAACCTAACAACCCACAACAAAACCCTAAACAACCTCACACAACACTAACACTAAAACCAACCACAAACCAAACCACCTAAAACTACCCACCTAACACTAAACCCCTAACAACCTACTACACAAATAACCAACTACCTAACAAACTAACAACTCCTAACACTCAACAAAACCCCTAACTAACAACTACCCTCCAACCAACTAACAACACTACAAACTACTAATCAACACTACACACTAACTACACAACTCACACACAAACCTAACACTAACCAACACACTATCAAACCTCCAAACTAATATCCTAACCTAACCTCACAACACAACTCTAATACAACACAATATCAACCATAACAACCCCACAAACTAACTAACAATACCACCACAAACTAAACCCAACTACAACCAACAAACAACATACAAACAACACTACTAACCAAAAATCACCAAACACTACAACCTAACCAACACCAATAAATAACCCTAACCAACACCAACTTACACTACAACCTAACTCATAACCTAACTTCCTAACACAACTAACTAACATACTTCAAAATCTCTAACTACAATATAATATACTTCTACTACACAATAATAATTCGTTCTTACGCACATATATATCAGTACCTTAATAGAATCAATAATCTAACTACTAACGCACTATATATTCCTAATCTCACTTCACGCAATAATATTACTCAGTTCATACACATACTATATTCCTAACTTCACTACACAATAATATTCCGTTACTTACACATAAATATTCCGTCTTACACTACTACATATTCAGTACTTACACATAATATTCACGTTCTTACACAATATATCAGTCTTCACATCTATAACATCCTACACATAATATTCAGTTCTAACACAATATATTCCGTTCTTACAAAATACTATATTCCGTATTAACACATAAACTCTCTAACACATATATTCCGTCTATAACACATATATATTCCGTACTTACAACATAATATATTCCGTTCTTACACATAAATATTCCGTTCTTACGCATATATATTTAGTTCTTACGCATATATATTCCGTTCTTACGCATATATATTCAGTCCTTACGCATATATATTCAGTTCTTACGCATATATATTCAGTTCTTACGCATATATATTCAGTTCTCTTACACATATATATTCACTTCTTACGCATAAATATTCATTTCTATACACATATATGTTCAATTCTCTACACATATATATTCCCGTTCTTACACGTACATATTCCGTTATTACACAATATATATTCCGTTCTTACACATATATATTCCGTTCTTACACATATATATTAACTTACTACACATATATATTCCGTTCTTACACATATATATCCGCTTCTTACACGTACATATTCCGTTCTTACACATATATATTCCCGTTCTTACAGGTACTTATTCCGTTCTTACACATATATATTCCGTTCTTACACATATATATTCCGTTATTACACATATATATTCAGTTCATTAAACATATATATTCCGTTCTTACACATATATATATTCCATTCTTACACGTACATATACCGTTCTTACACAATATATATTCCGTTCTTACATATATATATTCCCGTTCTTACGCATATATATTCAGTTCTTACAAATATATATTCAGTTTTACACACATATATACAGTTCTTACACATATTTATTCAGTTCTTACACATATATATTCCGTTCTTACACGTACATATTCCGTTCTTACACATATATATTCCGTTCTTACAGGTACTTATTCCGTTCTTACACATATATATTCCGTTCTCTTACACATATATATTCCGTTATTACACATATATATTCAGTTCTTAAACATATATATTCCGTTCTTCCACATATATACACATATATATTCCGTTATTTCACATATATATTCCATTCTTACACGTACATATACCGTTCTTACTCATATATATTCCGTTTCTTACACATATATATTCCGTTCTTACACATATATATACAGTTCTCTACACATATATATTCAGTTTTACACACATATATACAGTTCTTTACACATATATATTCAGTTCTTACACATATATATTCAGTTTTTACACATAATATATTCAATTCATACACATATATATTCCGTTCTTACACATATATATTCAGTTCTTACACGTATATATTCCGTTCTTACACATATATATTCCGTTCATACACATATATATTCAGTTCTTACACATATATATTCACTTCTTACACATATATATTCAATTCTTACACATATATATTCCGTTCTTACACATATTTATTCCCTTTCTTACACAATATATATTCCGTTCTTACACGTACATATTCCGTTCTTACACATATATTTTCCGTTCTTACGCATATATATTCAGTTCTTTCGCATATATATTCAGTTCTTACACATATATATTTAGTTCTTACTGATATATATTTACTTCTTACGCATATATATTCAGTTCTTACGGATATATATTCAGTTCTTACGCATATATATTCATTTCTTACACATATATGTTCAGTTCTTACACATATATATTCCGTTCTTACACGTACATATTCCGTTCTTACACATATATATTCCGTTCTTACACACATATATATTCAGTTCTTACACAATAAATATTCACTTCTCTACACATATATATTCAGTTCTTACACATATATTCCGTTCTTACACATATATATTCCGTTCTTACACATATATATTCCGTTCTAACACGTACATATTCCGTTCTTACACATATATATTCACTTCTTACACATATATATTCAGTTCTTACACATATTTATTCCGTTCTTACACATATATATTCCGTTCTTACACGTACAGATTCCGTTCTTACACATATATTTTCCGTTCTTTACGCATATATATTCAGTTCTTTCGCATATATATTCAGTTCTTACACATATATATTCCATTCTTACACGTACATATTCCGTTCTTACACATATATATTCAGTTCTTAACACATATATATTCCGTTATTACACATATATATTCCGTTCTTACACATATATTTTCCGTTCTTACACATATATATTCCGTTCTTACACATATTTATTCCGTTCTTACACATATATATTCCGTTCTTACACGTACATATTCCGTTCCTTACACATATATTTTTCCGTTCCTTACGCATATATATTCAGTTCTTTCGCATATATATTCAGTTCTTCTACACATATATATTCCGTTCTTACACGTACATATTCCGTTCTTACACATATATATTCAGTTCTTACACATATATATTCCGTTCTTACACATATATATTCCGTTCTTACACATATATTTTCCGTTCTTACACATATATATTCCGTTCTTACACATATATGTTCAGTTCTTACACATATATATTCACTTCTTACACATATATATTCAGTTCTTACACATATATATTCCGTTCTTACACATATTTATTCCGTTCTCTACACATATATATTCCGTTCTTACACGTACATATTCCGTTCTTACACATATATTTTCCGTTCTTCCGCATATATATTCAAGTTCTTTCGCATATATATTCAGTTCTTACACATATATATTTAGTTCTTACTGATATATATTTAGTTCTTACGCATATATATTCAGTTCTTACGCATATATATTCAGTTCTTACGCATATATATTCATTTCTTACACATATATGTTCAGTTATTACACATATATATTCCGTTCTTACACGTACATATTCCGTTCTTACACATATATATTCCGTTCTTACACATATATATTCAGTTCTTACACATATATATTCACTTCTTACACATATATATTCAGTTCTTACACATATATTCCGTGCTTACAAATATATATTCCGTTTTTACACATATATATTCTTACACATATATTCCGTTCTTACACATATATATTCCGTTCTTACACATATATATTCCGTTCTTACACATATAATATTCCGTTCTTACGCATATATATTAGTTCTTACGCATATATATTCCGTTCTTACGCATATATATTCAGTCCTTACGCATATATATTCAGTTCTTACGCATATATATTCAGTTCTTACGCATATATATTCAGTTCTTACACATATATATTCACTTCTTACGCATAAATATTCATTTCTTACAACATATATGTTCAATTCTTACACATATATATTCCGTTCTTACACGTACATATTCCGTTATTACACATATATATTCCGTTCTTACACATATATATTCCGTTCTTACACATATATATTAACTTCTTACACATATATATTCCGTTCTATACACATATATATTCCGTTCTTACACGTACATATTCCGTTCTTACACATATATATTCCGTTCTTACAGGTACTTATTCCGTTCTTACACATATATATTCCGTTCTTACACATATATATTCCGTTATTACACATATATATTCAGTTCTTAAACATATATATTCCGTTCTTACACATATATATATTCCATTCTTACACGTACATATACCGTTCTTACACATATATATTCCGTTCTTACACATATATATATTCCGTTCTTACGCATATATATTCAGTTCTTACAAATATATATTCAGTTTTACACACATATATACAGTTCTTACACATATTTATTCAGTTCTTACACATATATATTCCGTTCTTACACGTACATATTCCGTTCTTACACATATATATTCCGTTCTTACAGGTACTTATTCCGTTCTTACACATATATATTCCGTTCTCTTACACATATATATTCCGTTATTACCACATATATATTCAGTTCTTAAACATATATATTCCGTTCTTCCACATATATACACATATATATTCCGTTATTTCACATATATATTCCATTCTTACACGTACATATACCGTTCTTACTCATATATATTCCGTTCTTACACATATATATTCCGTTCTTACACATATATATACAGTTCCTATACACATATATATTCAGTTTTACACACATATATACAGTTCTTACA